>QKQZ01004012.1:12005-22199 GCA_003595255.1 Solenopsis fugax | reverse complement strand
CTCGGGAGCGGGAAGCCACCCTGGTGCGCGACCTCAGAGGGGAAAAATACACACGTCGAAGTGCGCTGCTCGCGAGGGTGGCGGCGCAGCAGCGCCGTCGACGCCGATGGTGGAAAGGTGGGTAAAAAGTGCGGTGAGTCCGGATTGGACCGTCATCCTGGGGTGGGGCACCTTCTGGATCCCCGCCGCTAACCCCCCCGCATCCGCCGCCACTCGTCGCGCCGCCGTGGAAACTACCCTACCGTCGTGGAAAAGCGATGTCCCCCCTCCTCCCCTTCCCGATCTCTGCCTTCTCCGCCAAAAATATTCTCCCTCTGCAAGAGGGCGAGGGCACGGCCACCCTTGCGTACATCCCTGAACCCTCGCGGAATTCTGATCTTGCTGAGACAACGTGCCTTGGGAAATTTCAACAGGACAAAGGATCGTTAATTTCGGAGGGACTTTAGCGATGGAAGTTGAAATTATAGATAACGGATAATCGCCAACCGTTTCCTCCTTAGTAATACGTTATTAATGCTTTTAATGAATGTCGATAAATCGCACTTAATGATTTTCAAAATGAGGATAATTCGGAACGTACAATGCGTGCAATGGGTTTCGCCAGTTAGCCGTTTCTTTCTTTCATAGATTTAATACTTAGCGAATGTTATTTTAACACAAACTTGATTGTGTTAAAATAACGCTGTCTTTCATTTCATCCCTTACAATTACGATATCTGAACCGCAGTAAATGTTCGTCCAAAGTACGCTTAGATGAGCCAAAGATCAAAATATTATTATCTATTTCTGTAACTGAAGTTTCATTTGACAGCTCTGACAACATGAAAAACTATACACGACATTCTGTATTTTTTACAGACCATTTGCGGCAAAATTTATATTCATAAAAATAACCACCAAAAATAGCTTTCTTAATTCTTTCAATCATTTGTGTTCACATTGACAGCAAGGATTGATTGGCACGAGATCACTAAAGTTTTATTCTAAAGGAAGCTATCTATAGGATTATTGACTCTCTACATTGACTGGTGATATCTTTGAAAGTATAGATCGAAAGGACGATGCGCGCGGTCGGTCCTGCGTGGAGAGGGGAAAAAAAACGCCGCTAGTTGCGAGAGGCTCCTTGTCGCCTAATGGAAATTCCACGTTTTGTCGCGAGCGAACGGACGGACCGACGAGTCGGCGGGCCACTCGGAAAACGTAAAAATTGTCACTTTCAGCCGGCGCGCTTTGCATAATGCGCGTTACGCGGGGCGATCAGCATTCATAGAATAATTTCGTTCTAGAGATGCGGGCATGTGCGAGCGCGAGCGGGTACGCGCGCGCGCGAGCGCTGGCGAACGCTCTTTCGCGACCTATCTGTCCGCCACGGCTGACAGGTTTTCCGCGGACCCATTTTAATTATCTCATCCTCCGAATTATTCGCTCGAGAGAGCGCGACCTGCCTTCGGAAACAGCCGAAAAACTCTTTTTTCCCATTAATCTGTCTACGCCGTTCCGTCTCCGGATGAGAATGTCCAAAGGCGAGTCGCAGAGATGTGAAAGGCCGCGAGGAGTGTCTCTTTTCGTGAAGCGAATCACATTGGACGCACTGAATACACGACGATTCTGCGCACGATAACGATATGCGATTACTATGGTGCGATAGCTAGTATAATTGAATCCCGGTAGCCGCGAGTGATTGACATTATTATTTACTCACAGATACATTCTCGATATACGGATTTAAAGATTAACTGAGATATTTAGGTAAAGATGCAAGTTGCTCAGCAAAATTACTTTTTGTAAAACGTACATAAATACACGCAAAATATACATACACAGAAAAAAAAATTAGTATCAAATCAACAATTCATTGTTTCATATATAAGCAAGAATATAAAATCTCCTTGGAAGTATTTATAATCTCAAAGAGACATAATTTGCTAACATAAAGAAATTTTCTTTCTTCATGTAAGCAACTTATGTCTGATCAAGATTGTCAAATTCTTCCAAGAAGATTTTATATTCTTGCTTGTATATGAAACAATGAATGAATTGATTTGATAGTCATTTTTTTCTGTGTACGTACTCGATATAAAATAACTTTGTTGCAGTCATCTATGACTGACTGAGACATTAACATCCCTTGCTTCAATAGATTTTCGTAAACGTCGCAACAGTACGTATCTCCAACGAGCTTGCTTCTTCTAGATCATGTAAAACGTTATTTCGTTCCACGCCTTACCGCTGCATATTTATACACGACTGATATTCCAATTACCGACGCCAAGGAAATTTTAACATGAGGCAGTTTACGCAGAGCGCGGACATGCCTGAAGTATAAAAGAGTGTGCCGCTCTGAAAGGCAAAAGGAACTATGGTGATGAAAATTCTTGCATCACGCAAACGTCCGTGACGCTGCCGTTTCCGCTTTTGCAATTTCACCGAGGAGTGTCACCGGTCGCCCTCGTCGTCGTCGTCAAAGGAAACCCGAAATGCGAGCCGGGAGCGGGCAGACACGCGCATACACATCGCGCGCCGCCTTTCTGCAGGACGCTTACAGCTTACGGCGTAATTAAAAGCCCAATTTATTCGTCGCGCGCACGCTACCAAAGACGGCCCCGTCTCATTCACGAAATCGCGCACGGCCGAGCGCTCTTTCACAATTAGCAGCGTCGTTTTCGACCGTCGCGATGCGAGACGTCGGCGATGCGACGCGACGCGACGCGACGCTGCGCGGAAAAGCAAAGAACGCAGGTGGACGAACCAGGGGGGAGGGAAAAAAAAAGGGTCTTTCCAGAGCGCAACATACCCCGCGTGCAACGCGATAATTAATCAAGCTAAGAAAACCGTACGACCGTGAATCGTTCGCCGACGTAGGGAGGAGCGAGTTGAGCCGAAAGAGCGAGAAAGAAAGAAGCGGGTGCACGATGTTCCAGTGACGGGGTACAAGACGGAAGGGAGAGGTTGATACCAAACAGAGAGGTGGCAGCAGCTTGTAGGCAGGGAATTTGGCGGGAAAAACGAATTCGAACACGACGTCGGGGAATGAGCGAGAGGAGCAATACATCACGTTCTTCTGTTAGTAGAGACCACGGCGGAGAGAAAAAGCGAACCGGGGGAGGGATGGAAAAAGGAAGGAACGAACGGAAGGACCCATGGGTCCCTTGCGGGGTGTGCGCTCGCACGATCTTCGTCTCTCTCCCTCGCCGTTCGCATTTTTCTCGCTCATACCGACACTCTTTCCCCTTCCGCGCTTTTTTTTAGACGAGTACA
Organism: Solenopsis fugax; assembly: GCA_003595255.1. NCBI lineage: Eukaryota > Metazoa > Arthropoda > Insecta > Hymenoptera > Formicidae > Solenopsis > Solenopsis fugax. Next base: position 18,941 of record QKQZ01004012.1, on the reverse strand, counting down.
TCCCGGTAGGGGGAATCAACCCTTCACCCGTAACGACGCACCCCCACCAAGTGCAATCCACCACCACCACCACGGCTCATCGAGGATGAGGGGGCCGCGGACACGGACGAAGGGTAATTTTTAAAACGCCGCTTGCGGGAAAATAAAAATTAGCCGGGGAGGGAGGTACCATCGGTCTTCTCCCGGGGGGGGAAAGACGGAGGGAACGACGAGCGGGAGAACAGACGCGTTCGACGAGCGAGCGCGAGAACGAGACGGACGGATAGACGGACGTGGAAAAAAGCCGGGGGTGGAGGCTCATTTTTCAGAAGGAGAAAAAAATTCGGGAGGGTGGAGGTCAGGATCCCGAATAGTTCGCGGTGGGGATTTCAGTCGCGAGAGTGGGAGGGAGTGCAAAAAAAAGCTATCGGGAGTGCGATACCCCTCCAACGTACCCCCTTCGCCCCTCGCTCTTCGCGTCCCCCTTCGCACGGCTCAGATCGGAGAAATTTACAGGGTGTTCCAGAAGGTATCGTTCCGCCCGCATTTGTTGGCGCGCGCGATGCGTCACGTGAGGTAACACGTTATAGTATGCCGATCAATTTGGCGGGAAACGATCGAACCTTTCACGGCTCGAAAACCCGATTGACATCTGACAGATTGGCCGTCGCGCCCACCACGAGCGTTGACCTACTCGCATATAATGAATACCGAGACTGGTACTTAAGTGAAATAATTCGGCTCGCTTCTAATATCAATTTCAAGTCAGGAAATTGCATCGCGAGATATAAACGCGAGTAATAACAGAGAATACCGCAAAGCACAAGAATTTAAAGAAACCTGAGAAACCTGATGGACAATTTCATTGTAATTAAATTTCTCTCATTTTCAAGTTCCATAGCGTAGTACACGCTACAGAAAATTAAATACTGAAAAAGTGAGAAAGAAAAGGATTGTCGATGCAGACTAATATCGAGCACTTCTTAATACGTTTCTATAGCCCAGTAATTATTATCCGAAAAAGATCGTACCGTGGAGTGGTGACAACTCGTGTTTCGCCCTCCCTCATCGAATAGGTATAGAGAAATTTATAGGTTGTTCCAGCAGCTATCACACTTTGCGCAGATTTATTGGCACGCGCGATGCGTTCGCGGAGATGCCCGCTATAGCAAAGGGAGAGCTACACAGTTCAATTAATTTTATAGAAAGCATATAGATTTTTGACTTGCATGCTCTGTCGTCGAACTCCGATGAAGATAAATCGAATAAAAATTACTACATCAAGAAGAGAGAGAGAGAGAGAAAAAGGGCAAGCGGTGATTATAAATGCTGCTTTTAATTTTGATTTAAAAATTGCAAGAATTTTATTTCAACATTTGTCATAACGGTGAACATATCATTATTTTATCTCAGATTAATGTCAGTTACGTCCATCTTTCATTGCTAAATCGCCGTGCCACAATGGTAGCGTCATTTGATCGAACTAACCGCATCGTTATCGTCCCTGGAGGAAAAATCATAGGTATTTTGACGTCACCGAAAGTATCGGTCTGCACATGTTTATTGGCACATGCGATGCGTCATGGGAAATCGCGTTATAGTGTAGCGATCGGTTTGACGGAGACCCATCGATGTTTCCGCGACGCAAGCTCGATCGCGTCAAATAACTGTGCCACGCGATGTAAAAAGCCACTATCTTACACAACAGAGATTTGCCATAGTATAACGTGATACATCTGAAAGATTTTTTAATGGGAAAAAAATAAAAAGAAATTTGAAAAGACGCACAAATAATTTTCTAACGCGTAAAAATCTGGCATTCAAGCTAGTTTTTTTTTTTTTTAATAAGATGTAGCACACTTTTCTTTACGATTTCCGCACAAATAAGCGAGATAATAAATATTAAAATAATCGAATATTAAAGACAAATGCATTTTATGTAGTAGAAAGGAGTTACGTCAATTCGAAAAATGGAGAATTAAACCGCGGCATGTTTCTCTTATTTATTCTGCGAAAAGTCGATACAGTATCTGCAAGAAATATTACGACAGGCGTCGCTATAGGTGTATACGCCTCTCCCTACGTTATTTCACGGAAACAAATATTAACTAATATTCTTCCTCCGCCAAAGCCAAATAAAGTGATGCGATTTATTAAAATGTTCGCGGAAAATTTCATTTTGTGCCATCGTCGTGAAATGAAAGGAACGCCTTGCTACATTTTCGTACCAAACGCGTTATCGCTGCCAATTAAAATTCTCCGGTTTGCAATTCGCGTAAAGTGCGCTGCTCCGAACAACAAAAATTGTAATGTTTCGCACAGAAGCCGAGACGAACTCGATTATCCGATATTGAAAAAAAAAATTCTATCGCGAAAAACTTCAACGATCCTCCTTCCGGAGGATCCGAAAGCTCGAAAGCGCGCATCCACGGCCTACGGCGACTAAAAATGTGCGCGAGTGAAAATTATTTTCCGCATTATACGCACCCGCCTTCTCCCATTGCGAATCGTCCTAGTCCAATGCTGCGCGGCTCTCACTCCTGATTAAGTTACTCTCCATTCTCGCGCGAACGATCGTTCGTATGTCGAGAACTGCTCCGCGCACATTCGTAATTCGTAGCAGGCCGCACTTAGCCGCACTAAATTGCGTTCGCGAATCTCGTTAGGCAGCGTTTCTAGTCGAGCGCGACTGCTGTTCCCGCAATTTCGCACTGCGGAATAGTCGTCAGTCGAAGGCGGGATCGCAACTGCGATTCGCGAGAGACTCGACTCGGGGAGATCTTTCAGAAACAATTTCAGTAAAGTAATATCGTTTCAATGAAATTGCCACAAGTTGAAAGTTTCGTGGATAATCGAGAAGCAAAGCATACAACGTAACAGTGATACAGTTATTCGAGATACCGTATATAATATGTCGGTAATTGATGTCCATAACTGAGAATTAAGATCGATGCTACATGCGTTTATTTTGTATCAAATCTCAAGCTGCAGACATAAATCGGACTTGCGTCAAAATTAATTAAGTAAACCCCTTAAGGCAGTAAATAAAGGCGATATCGAAATTGCGCGATCGTATTTCATCGTTTGCAATTCTCATCACTTAACGGCATCACACAGGAGCGTAATGTTCTTGAATAATTTTCCCGGCGTGACAGTCTTAATACGAGCGCTAGCGCACGCCCACTGCGTAATTCGAGCTTCAAAAGAAAAATTCGACGCTGAAAACATTGACTATGTCACCGGATATTTTATCTCAGAAGCGGATACATCGTTGTCGGCGGATACGCTGCTGTATTGTCAAAATTATAGAACCAAGACCTTTTAATGTAATTTAACGAGCATACGCTAAATAAAGCAAAATTTTATTTAAATTAAAAGAGAAATATGCTCCACTTTGAGAAATTAATATTCTGTGAATATATAAAACGCGCGTGTATCAATATGACGCGGCGCGAAAGTACACACGATATTTATGGCTATAAATTTAAAAAGGAACGAGAATGCAGGAGCGCCCGACGAAAATCGATTGCGAAGGCACGCTGGAAGCGCGTAGCGCGGTGATTTTCTTCAATTATATTTCGCGACATTTGCAATAATACAAAGTACATACTCTAGAATCCCATCAAACAGCAGACACTCGCACTTAATGCACATTTCATTGTATCGCGATAATCGTCGCTCGCGGAAGATCGATGGGGTAGCGCTGAATGGCAAATTCGAATACTAGTATTGCGTTCGTTATATATATAACGTACGATGATCAAGGAAATTGAAGAGTCACGTAATTGAAGAGCCCTTCTTAATGCGAAAACTAAAATATATAACGCGAATGTGAAAACACACGCGGACGTTACTCGCGCGCTTTTTCTTCTATTTCGTTTTGCGCGTGTCGGATATTCTAAAACCATCGAGCTCAATTTTAATGACGGACTACTACTCTCTTTGATCAAGGTTGGTGCCAACCGAGGAATTTAAAACCCTCTGTATTATTTAACCGCGTAATACTCTAATGAGCACCTAATATTCCAAATTATTTATGAATTAGATTTTTATTGATTTTGTCTCGTACGCGCGCGGTAATATGCATTCTATGTGGAGCAATGACGGCTGCATCGCGAGCCGCGTATTAGTTCTATTACATTTATATTCCCGACATATCCTCCCCGATTCGTTTCTCGTGTGTGGTAACAAACGGCGGGGCGCACGTAGTTACTGCATTATCCGTATGCAAAATAATTACAAATGGCACAGTGCATACGCGGCGGAATTTTATGTAAATCCGAAATCGCGCGGGGTGGCCCGTCTTAAGCCACCCCCGTCGGGATGTTTTATTTTCGCAGAATGCCAGCTTAATATCCTAATTAATGTAATTTGGTTTCTATACCGGGAGCAACTTGCTCCTCTCACCACCGATTTCTCGCGCCTCCTCTCCTGCCCCGCTCCTCGCCCTCGTCCCCATTTACTTCTCCACCCGACGGCGGCCACCCCCTTTCCAGCCACCGAACGACCCGATGGTCATCTAAACTTTTCCCGTAATTAGTTATAAATTTCATTCCCGTTCTACGTAACAATATTCCTATGCGACCTCGCTGGAACACCGTGTAGTGGTGGTCGCGCGGAGCAGGAAAAGCTTGGGGAGTGGGAAAGAGAGAAAGGGGGGTACGTGTGGAGGAGGACGCACACGGGAGGAGAGAGGGATGACTTTAGAGGAGAAAAAAAAAACGAGGAAGAAAGACGGGCGAGAGATGGGAGAGAAGGAGATGCTGAATTTCGCTTCTCGCCAGCTGTAGTGCCTGTCAGAAGTACGGAGGAAGGGGTGAATGCCCCAAGAGGAGGGATGGATGACACGGCTGGAGGGGGTTGATGGAACCCGGACGATCAGAGAGAGAGAAAGAGAGGGGCGAGGCGGTGTAGGCCAGCAACGGGGTAAAAGGCAAGGGGGACAGCGAGGCAGCGCGCGCTAACGAACGAACGAACGAACGAACGAACGAACGAACGAACGAACGAACATGGTATAAAGAGAGCAGGATGGAGAAAATTCGAGCCCTCTACATCCTCTAACCAAGTGGAGGAGCCTGGTGGGGGCGGCGGCCATTTTGTGAGCCGCGAAAAACAGCCCTCCCCGAGATAGCGCGAAGGGGGTTTCTGCCACCGAACCCAGCGGCCACCACTCGGCTCCCCCTCCNTCCTCCCTCCCCCTCCCCCACGCGACTATCGTTCCTTCTCTCTTCTCTCCTTCTCCGAGACCATCCCTCCAAGAGAGCCCATCCTCGAACCCCTTGCGCCCTTACACACGTACACGCGCATTTCTCTCGGGCGCTCTTATTCGCACCGTACTTCCTACGACCCTGTATTAAGAGCAAAATGTGGACGAACATTAGACACTAACGCTCGTTTAAAAATACATTCGTATTTGCGAACTCTCTGGCAGTCGGGCTCGGCTGTGCGGCATAAAGAAAGCCGAGGAGCTTCGTTGCTGCCGTACGGTAGCATTGGTCCAGCGCGAAATTTTTTCGACGGAAATGGAACTTCTACTCTGCCGCTTAACTCGATTAATCGAAAAAATAAGTCAGGTCCGTAGAAATGTATTTACTCAGCTCTTATTTTACGGAGGGGAATAATTCTAAATATATTCGACTCATTTTTGCAAATGAGGCTATAGCTCGATATTCTGTAACATTTTCTAAAAATTATACATGAACGTTCAGTCTTGAAGAAATTCCAAGAATCCTGCGAATTAATGGATACGTCTCATTGTGGTTTGTCCAGAAATTCAAAAGTCAGTTCGAGGATGCATGAGTTATTGAAATAATGATGGCAAAATAATTTAAGAGCGCGTGAACGCGACTATTTGATTTTTAATTAACGGCGAGTCCGCCGACGCGCAATTATACACACCTCGGCGGTGTCGCGGGCGCGACATGTAATGTAACACTTAACGCGGAATTCATTATAGCGAAATAAACGATTGAAATATATTATACTTAATTAGCACATTGTCGAATGCCGCGGCAAGACCTCATAACCCACATTTTCGCAAAATCAAATTATTATTATTTTCGGAATCACCTGTTGGCAATACCCAATCCAATAATACCTCACGTCCCGCAGAAATCACGCGACCGCTGGCGCTATATTTCTACGCGACGATTTTTCGATACATCGCGGAATTCGTTTGCGCGGGCAGATTACATAGTGCCGTAATCAGCGTTTCGTAACCCGCGGATCTAGATTACGCAATCGAAAGTTGAATTGGGCCTTCTCTTTTTTTCTAAATCTCTATGTTTTTATGAACTTTGTTATCTTTTGGAATATTTCAGATAATTTATTTAATAAAGAAACTTTACTCGAAACACGATGTTAATCTTACATTTATAAAGATCAAAAGATGACCTTTCCAAAGATTGACTGATTTTGAAATATCTCAGTGTTTATTTACAAACAACGTATTTTCTAAAATATCTTACATTAAAAATGAGTGAAAGAACGGGTAGCAAATTTTTAAAAATGTCAGAAAAAGATGCCCCAAAAAATATCCAAATAATGTGATGTAATCAAGTAATATGATTAAAATATAATAATATTAAAATATAATAATGTAACGCGACGTAAAATGGATATCTAATTAATAAATTCGCATCTGGCAACACTTGAGACTACAGGGAATATTTTGAGGGAACAAAAGAATACGGTAGAAACAGGAGACGATTAACCACTTTCGTACGCCGGCACGTAGAGTCGAGCTTGCTAGATGGCCGACCCTCAGCCGGAGGGTGAATTTTTTTTCAGGTACAGAGTGCGTGCGGGTACGTCACCCTTAGCGCCCTAACCGCCGCGGCCGATCGGCTGTCGAACAGGTTTTCTCGATCGGGCTAGGAAAGGGTCCGAAAGCGGACCGAAAGCCGCAGGTGCAACGAGCGAAAAATTGAAGCCGTCCCTCCTCCTCTCCCCCCCCCC
>QKQZ01004005.1:0-13581 GCA_003595255.1 Solenopsis fugax | reverse complement strand
CTTTCACAATAAATGCCCAATTTTTGATAAAAAACGGCGGAAACTTATTTGTACACCTTATAAGTATTTTAAAAAAATGTTATTAACGGGAATGAATAGAGGCAATTTTATTGTAAAAGTTTTGTACAAAACATTTTTTGATATCTCGAATGGTTTTCGAGATATAACGGAAAAAGCTGAAAACCGCTATACACATAAGGGATGATTTCACCCCTTGAAACCGTATATTGGCAGCAACTGATAGTTTCTAAAATCATCTAATTATGTTACCTAAATGTATATAAAGTTTCATTAAAATCAGGGTGTGACACTTCGGAAGGTTCCCTTGTTAGTTGCCGTAATATATATTGTAGTTCACTTACCTATATATTATAATTCTATTATAATATACCTAACAAAATTGGTATGGTTGTCCCCTTATAGTTGCTACCAATACAAATTTTTCTCTCAGTGTAAGTGAATTTACATTTACAAAATTTCCCAAATTGCGCACCTCTTATTTACGGATTTAATTTTCGTGATATTGCATTTGTAATATCATTCTTCTAGGATTCTTCTTAAAAAAGCTGTGTTTTAAATCCGGCAAGTTAGCAAGTAATGCGCAGTTGGAGAATCTTATAAATGTTTGTAAAATCACCTAGAAAATTATTACTGAACACTAACACCGACGAGAGATTATTGAAGACCTGGGTAAATTTTCGTGACTATCAAAGGGGCCTGGAGATAATCGAAGAGCGATATTATCGACTATGGATAGAAATTTGCGATTGTTAACACAAAATATTTGAATACATTATTAAATTCTTGATTTTTTTATTATACAAATGCTTTATAAACAAGTATGCATACTTATAATGCTGTAACATCATATATATTGCTACAAAAGTCTTTTTGTTTAGTTATCTCTGTGGATAATCAAACTTGGATGATAATATTAAAATTGCCGTTTTTAATAAAAATAGAGAATTTTCGGGTTATAAATACATAAACATATCTATGAAACATTAGAATAATAAATTAATAACATATTATCAGTTTCTTACTCTTAAGGGGATGCTAAAGATGTCCTTTTTATCGACTAAAAACGATTAATTTCCGCGCACGCCGTTTTCCTAATTGCGTTTACAGATTAAAAAATCCTTCTTCTCAAAGTATAGGCGTTAATGTACCTCATAGTAATCGACGTTATGCCGAGAATGTTAAATTTATATCTTTTTTATCTAATTTTAGTCCAACATGGTATCTAGAGCTGTCAATGGATGCCAATATTCGCTTCATACAAATATTTGACAATCTTTTTCTACAAAATAAGATTACTGTGAGGTGCAAATTATACGCAAAAACAACGTGGAGTTTCCGAAATTTGGCTTAGAAGTCTAATATAAAAGATTTGCGTGCTTGAAAATTTGTACATGCAACGAAGATGAACCATGATAGAGTATTTATTGTGAAACACAGTAGGTGACAGATCTTGCATTAGATGGTGCTAAAATCGAAGAATAAGGACAGATGATATATTCATGAGTGCGTTGGACAAAGAGCACTAGCCTATTTGCCTGGCCTTAGCGCTACTTCCCTTACTTTCCCCTTGCGCCCCGTGCGCAAATGCGTGCCGCTCGACTCTTGCTCGAATAAAAGAATCAGTAATACCGACGTCGAGTGAGTTCGAGTGTCACTTCAGCATCCCCTTAATCACTTAAATTTTAAAAGTCACGGGAACTCTCGTAAGATCAGCGGTCATTAATAGTAATCTCGCCGGTGACACTAACAAAGGAAGACCCAAGCTTTAATATTATAGATTTTATCAAACTTGAACCTCACGTTACTATACAGTACAATAATTGTTGCCAATGCACAATAGTTTACAAGAAATTAAGACTTGGTTAGGTGGTGTGAAGGCGTGCAGGTGTGGAGACAGCGAGGTTGAGTAATGAGTGTTTTGGTTTATATTAAGAAGAATTAGGGAAGTAAAGAGGCGTGAACTAGAGAGGTAGGAGGGTAGAGAAGATGGGTAATTGGAGGCAGAGGTAGACGAAAAGGATTAGTGGTAATATGGGAAAATACAGGTGTTAGGATCGAGAATAGGTTAGGGCGGACAATAAGGCGGGAGAATACGGGAGGGTCGGTAAGGTAGGAAGGCAACGGAATCGAGTATAAATGGTAAGGAAAGTGAAAAGGTGACGGTGGGCAAAGGAAAAGAATTTTAGAAGAAAGGTTAGAGGAATGTATTGGAGAAGGAGAGGAAAGAAATTTGTTAATAGGTGTAGATTTTTATATAAGAATGGGCGAATTAGGCGGTAGAGAGAAGTAGAGAGAAATAGGTAAAGGAAGGAATGTGGTAGAATGGTTAATGGAAAAAGAATGGCATAATGTGAATGAGATAATGGAAGGAATGTATAGAGGTACGGAGGCGGTGGGAAGAGGGATATTATAGAAAAGAAAGAAAACGTTAAGGAAGGATGGGACAGAGTGAACTCGGATCACCAGCCGTTGAAGTTTATAGAGTACAGAGGATGGAGGAAGAAATACAGGAGAGGAACGAGAAGAAAAAGGAGGAAAAGAAAATAGGAATAATTGCATAGGACAAGGAGATGATAGAGGTGTATGCAGAAGAGTAGGAGAAAGAATGGAATCGGATCTCTTGTCTTTGGAGATTGAATTGACAGAGGAGGGAGGAAGAGATGAAATAGGAAGAAAAGGAGGTTGAAAAAATTAAAGATGTTGGAAGAGAAAAAGGAGGAAGGAGAAGAATGAAAAAGAAGGAAGGGAGAAGGGGTATGGAAGTACGGAGAAAGAAGAATGTAAGAATACGGGAAAGAAGAATGTAAATTTAAAAAAAGATATAAGATAGAAAGAGGATTAGGTGTAGGTATAGGCGTAGATATAGGCATAGGTATAAGGATAGGTATAGGAAGGCATAGTTAGCACCGGCATGTAAAAGTATGGAGGGATGAATGTATAAGTATCAACTGTAAACCAAGTCCCCTTCACAGCTTTGTATGTACTGAAGGTAAATAAATTCATTCATTCATTACAAGAAATTATTGTTTAAAGTTTACCATGTATCTATTATTTCAAGCCAATAGAGGTCATTATTGTAGTCGAGCGAGTAAGGTATCCGACAACAACTTCACATAAGTCAAGCAATAAGAATGTGGATTCAATTTTATTTGTTTTAATATTTTTTTATTAAATAATTTTTTTTAAATAACGATTTATTTGATTTGCTTGCATATTAAAATTGCAAAAAAATTGTTATACATAGCAAGATCTGAACTTCTAGCATCGTACGTAAAACAAAATAAACAAATAAATTTCTTCTGATAATCGATTCTAGCAATGTAGTCGCTCGGCTCCGAAATTTACTGCCAGTATTCAAAATCTTTAGTATACGTAACGTAAACTATAGATTTTTAGCACTGGCAGTGAATTTCGAAACGTAGCCTATGTTTAATGTACGATAATGACCTCTATCGGCTTGGTACAATAAGCACACAGTAAACTTTAAATAATAATTTCTTATAAACTATTGCGCATTGGCAACAGTTATTATATGTGTAGTAGTGTGAGGAATATACTAAAACATATTTCAAATTTGGGAAAATCTGTGATATTAAGGTTTGGATTTTCCCTTGTATACGTACGATGCTAGTAGAACCATTCTCGTTATTTATTATGTGTTGATACACTTTCCGGTCTTATTAAAAATTTAGTCCCGGTCTTATATTGTAAAAACATTTTATTACTTTGCTTATCAATTTACTACATAACTCCTCTATTATCATGTCTGAATTCTGCCATTACTGCTTAGGTTACCAGTTTTTATGGCCTAATTTCTCAGACGCTCTTTTTGGATGATATTGCAAAACTATAAAAGATGAAATAATATTATAAAACTGCTATATCATGTGATAAAAGATACTTTCTTGTTTGTATTTGTTTTTAAAGTTTTATTTTTAACTTTTGTTTAAGAAATATTATCCAAAAACAAAATGGGTTACAGTATTGGCGACTTTCTTCTACAATAATGAATCTGCAATATATTTGGATGATATTTGCATAATATTGTATTATGGTAATATCCAAATAACATTTTAACATTGTATAGGGGAGAGTGGGGTAAATCGGGCCGTGTTCCAAATCGGACCTTTTTAATTTAAATGAATACGGTTAAGCAGATTTGCGTGCCATTTATAATGTAAAGTCCTTATAAGACACCAAACATGTGACAGCAGTTTGATAGTTCTCTGTCGTAACATTCACAAACCAGACGCGAATATGTATTTTCAGTCATCGTGCGAAAAAAAGAAGTTTTAAAAAAAGAAAATCCTTGTAAATTATTATTTAAGGTATTAAAAATTTGAAAGATAATTGATTTAAGATAATTAAAGAATGTAGAATTCAAAAATATCAAGCGTTTTGTGATCACTTTTGTAGTTTATTATAAAATTTGTTCCAAAGTTTAAAAGAACCAGTGTCCAAATCGGACCTACATATACTCGTGTATGCCATGTAAGAGGAAACCTTTTTACGATTTGTTTGTTTTTTTTTTTGGCTTTTTAGTGAAAAATGGGCCGCACTTATAAATGAAAAACAGACAAAATAGACATACAAGTGCTTCAGCTTGCTGCTCTCCATATAAAAAATTGAAAATCATTAAGCCGACCAGATTTGGTCCAAGGAGCATTGAATCAGTAAAATATCATGAGTCATCAGACTCAGATTGAGTTTTTTTAATTTCAATTCTAATAATAAAAACTGTCAGTAAATTCTTTTCTGAATAAATTTTTATGCTTGACCGCCAAATTATTCTTTTTTACTCAGTTCTAACAAAAATACATTAAAAAATTCTATCTAAAAATCCATAAAAATAAGAATGTCTGATTTGTACCAGGGGGTGGTCCGATTTGGAACCAGTAGTTCCAAATCGGACCGGAAAAAACGTTTTCACATTTTCCTTTATAGTTCAACACAGATGAGAGATACGTCAAAATAATCTTAAGCAAAAATGAAGGGAATTATCAAACAACATATACAACATAAAAATAAGTTTGACTGGGCTCTACGTGTACATAACTTTGAAAAAATTAATAAGATCAAACCGGTTTCATATTATGGCGGTTTCCAGAATAACAATAGGTCTGAGACGTTTAAATATGCGCACCATGAACTCAATGTAAATGATGTTGATAAAACAATTAAGATCACGCTAGATCCTTCCAGATTCACCGACTCGGAAGTTAATCCGTTGACCACAACCAATAAAAAATAGTTTGTCAACTTATCAAAAACGGAAATTCCTCCCAATGTTTCTAATCTGTTGCAATTGGGTGATAATTTTTGTCTTCCTCCAAGAAAAAAACCTAATTCATCAAAGATATAGAGAGTAACCGACATATTGATAAGGAAAGAGGGAAAATTCGCAACACGATAATTCCACATTTACACAAATTTTTATATAAATCAAATCTAAACACCATCGAGAAGGAATTATTACGGATGAAGAGAGCTACCTCAGATTTCTGCATAACGAATCCTAATGTTATTTTCACACGCGCGGACAAAGGGAACATCACTGTAGCAATGGAAAAAACAGACTTCCATGTTAACAATATGGAAAAACTTCTTCAAGACAAAGAAACTTACATCACGGTCACAAAGAATCCAATAAAAAACGTTGAAAAAGAACTAAATAAGTTAAAAAAAAGTTGGCATGAAAAAGACTATATATCAAGACAAATATACTTCTCTCTTCATTCGAGTGATTCCACACTCCCGAAAGCCTATGGTCTTCCCAAGGTACATAAAGAGAATTTTCCCCTTCGAATTATTGTTTCTTCTGTGAACACCGCTCTTTATTCATTAGCAAAATTTTTACACAACATTATCAGCGAAAGTTTGAATCACGATCCCAGGCAGGTTAATAACAGTTTCGAGCTCGTCAGGTCTCTCGGGGGTAAATATTGGCGAGAATGATATTTTAATCTCTTTAGATGCGACATCGTTGTTTACCAATGTACCTTTGAGTCTTGCAATGGACAGCATTTGTGCGAGATGGACACTAATAGAGAACAATACTGACATTCCATTGGAGGAATTTATGATAGCGCTGAAATTTATACTTTCTTCTACGTATTTCACATTTAACGACATTATTTATAAACAGACTTTCGGCACTTCAATGGGCTCACCCTTGTCACCTGTAATAGCACACATTGTGTTGCAGGATTTGGAGGAGAAAGCGCTCAATTCCATTAATTTGGAATTACCGTTTTATTATCGGTATGTTGACGACATTGTTATGGCAGCACCCGCAAATTCAATAGATTTTATTCTCAGGACTTTTAACAGTTTTCACGAAAGACTTCAATTCACCGTAGAATTAGAACATGACCGTAGTTTAAATTTTTTGGACATTTTATTGAAAATTGTTGACAATACAATCATCATTGATTGGTTCAAAAAACACAAAAAAACTTTTTCAGAACGTTATTTATCATTTTTTCCCCAACATCCATTACGACAAAAAATTGGAATAATTTTTAATTTGGTAGACAAAGCGATCTTATTGTCCCATCCTATCTTCCATCAGAACAACTTGGAACTAATTGTAAAATTGTTGCTGAAGAATGGATATCCTTTAGAGTTTATATTCAAACATGTTGGGACAAGGATCAATAAATTAATTAACACAAAACTTTCACCTAATTCTGTTGAGGATGCATCCACTCAGAATCAAGACAAGGAAAAAGACACAAAGAAATTTTTTGTTATTCTCTATATCCGAAACATATCTGAGATAACTGCATCTTTGATAAAAATGAACTCACAGTAAGCTTTAGGTGCATGGAAAAAATGAGTAATTTTATTAAAGTACACAAAGACAAAACGGAGTATAACTGCAATAACAATGTCGTTTACAAAATTAGCTGTAAAGAGTGCGATATGTGGGCCAAACAAAGAGACAATTGAGGACTAGAGTGAGAGAGCATATGAACAATATAAAGCTCGATCCATCGAGACATTCTGTGGTTACCGAGCATCGGATAAACTATGACCATACTTTTGATTGGGGAAAAAATAGAAATTCTCGACTCAGAACCAAATTTTAAAAAAAGATTAATTTCAGAAATGATATACATTAAACAGCAAACTAACGGAATAAACTCTCAAAAGGATACAGAATTTCTACACGATACATATTTTCATTTGCTTGACTCGGTCAAAAACAAGTAAAGATACATAATATCAGTCTCATTTACCGCTCTGCCTCATTTATACTTTGTTACGGCAGTAATATCGTTGGCCGATAGTGTGTGCTCACATAACTGCTCTGTTATCTACGATGTACATCGCAGTAAGTTCGATTTATCGGGTGCGGTAGTGAGATGTATTATTTTATTTATAATTTTATTTCTCCTTTTATCGCGCAGATAACAATCGTTAATTATAATTACCGTCATCGAGTGTTACATATGAATCCACATATGAAATTAGTGCTGTGTTCATCATGTAATTACTTGAGTGTTCTTGGCGTCTCTCTTACATTACCAATAAACGAAGGGACGGATTAGCGAGTCTACGTGCACAATGAAAGCATCGTCTGGAGGTGTCACCAGTCCTCCATCTACAGCAGTAGTAGCAGGATACGTGAGCAACGATGTAGTAACAAAAAACTCTATAGAACTGCGTATCGAACGGCTGTAGTTTTGTATTTCTTTCGTTTTTTCGCTCGGTTCAAAAAAAATTTTAACATGTTTATTTTATAAGTAATTTATATCGGCTGAGGAAGGCTAAGTATAGCCGAAACGTACCGAATTATTTGCATTTATGATTGTGATCGGAATAAAAGTTCAATCAACATCCAGAATTGTTTGGCTCGTAATCTCGACTAGTTTTCTAAATTTACGTTTTTTAACATCAATACGAGCGTTTCTATTATCTATTACTGTGAAGGAAATTAAATAATCTTTCCAACGACAACTTCAGTTTTATGATCGGACTTTATTTGTGTCTTATAGAGAGCAAAAACTGCAACTAGGTCCGATTTACCCCACTCTCCCCTAAATATTTCCGTATTGAATTTTCATACAAATTGGGTGTCCCAGAATTTGCGAAGGTTCTTTTATGAGCGGATTCTTCAGAACATTCTAATTCGAAAATCCTAATAAGAAAATGTCGAGGCTATAATACTTTTCAAATTATAAATTATTAAAGTTGTTTAATTATAGCGCCTAGAATTCATGCGCTCAGGGATGACACATAGCACAGTAATGAACTGTCAAATGAAGTATGTCGACGTACTTCATTTGATAATTTTGACAGATCGATTTATGTATGGCTTAGTATTCCGTAACATTAGGTAGACATTAATCCTTATGAATAATTTAAATTAAATAATCACTGATGAGCAAGACAAAGTTTAAAAGTGACTTCTAATCATTATATAAAAAATTAAGTTAATATGTAAAAAGTCAGCCAATGTACAAGAATATCTTCACTACTGTGCTATGTGCCATGCCTGAGCGCGCGAATTCTAGACGCTACAATTGGACGACTTTAATAATTTATAATTTGAAAAATATTATAGTTTCGACATTTTCGTATTAGGATTTTCTTAGAATACTCCAACGAATCCGTTCATAAAAAGACCTCTACTAATTCTGGGACACCCTGTATAGCCATATCAATATAGCAAAATATTACAATATTTCCTTGCAATATTATACATATCGCGATATTATGGAGAAATTGTATTATAATATTTTTACAGTTTATTATAGCACAAAAATCCATAAAACCATTGCAGAAATTATTATACAAAATTCCAATATTATCAATAATATTTATATGTCCATCGCTGGAGCAGTCAGTATATAACTACTGTATTGTAAACATATCTATAAAATAATTACGATACAATTCTTTTATAGTATTGTCAGAACTCTTTTTTTAATTGCAGTGCATTTCAAAATTGGAACATTTGTTTAAACAAAAATAAAACGATATTGCAGAAATATTGCTATGCGATATATGCATCTTGTAATATTTGTGTGATATTGTGGTAATATTGCAGCGTGATATTACCATAATATATCATTTGTATGATAATGCAGTAATGATTACAATAATATTTCAAAGCCGCACTGTAATATAATATTTACGAGTATTACAAAAAATGATAATTGCAATTGTAATATCTCAGTAATATTATTGTAATGTCACATTTAATATATCACAATATGAGGAAGATGGGGTAAATCAGATCTATTTGCAGTGTTTGTTTTCTATAAGACGCAAATAAAGTCCGATCGTGAAACCGAATGTGCTGTTGGAAAGATAATTTAATTCTTTTCATTTTTGCTTTAGACCATTTTGACGTATCTCACCTATGTTGAACTATAATGAAAAATATAAAAATGCTTTTTCTGCCTTGTTGCAAATCGGATACCCCTACTTTTGTCGATTTTTAGATAAAATTTTAAAAACAATAACATAATAAGAAAAGGTCAACTATAGCGAGCAGACAACCGATGTTATTTATACATAATTAATAGTTTATTTAATTACAGGGACGTTTCGGTTTTACTTAACCATCTTCAGCTCAAAATTTTAAATAATTCTCGAATTTACCTCTACTTTGTTTGAATTATATAATCGATATAAAATTGAACAGACGTGACAAATGACATAAGGTCCATGAAATTATCCTTAAAGATATAACTGCAGTAAAGTAAATTAATAAATAAATTAAAAATAAAACGTAATAAGCCACATCACAGATTCGACATAATAAATATAATACGCAATATTAAGAATAAAACCAAATAAGTTAAAATGTAAAATTAACGTCAAAATGATAAAAAAGATGTCCTCCATGTCAGCAATCCCCGAATAAAATCGTCTAAAAAACCGTTTCTTCGTTTCAAAGCGAGAAAAAGTGTAGTCATCCAATTGAAATTTTATTATCTTTCTGTCATTTGTAAAATTTATTTACTCCCATATTTTTAAGCAATGAGGCTAAAATAGTATGTGTAATTAAGTGTCCGAAATTATGAAAAAAATCTATAACGTTAGCAATACTAACTTTTGATATTCAGTCCCAGATTA
The DNA here is from genome assembly GCA_003595255.1 of Solenopsis fugax. NCBI lineage: Eukaryota > Metazoa > Arthropoda > Insecta > Hymenoptera > Formicidae > Solenopsis > Solenopsis fugax. The sequence continues at coordinate 3,471 of QKQZ01004005.1, read as the reverse complement.
AGAGAACTGTGTCAGAATGAAGAGACTGTGTCACTGTATGAAGAGACTTCTTACTTCCTTCGCGTACTTTGCTCGACTGAGATAGCAATTGAAAATAAATATATAATAGGTCAGAAACGATCTTATATAGGCTTGTTTGCCAATACGCCAAGTAAACAATAATAAGTGTTGAGAAATTCAGTGTCCTTTTGCGAGTTAATTCCATTTTTTTTGTTCCTTAATATATAACATCTCTGAAATGAGTCTTTTACTGTAATTTGGCTCAGAATCTAAAATTATTGCATCTTGCCAGTTAAAAGAATGGTTAAATTCCATCATATGGTTTATTATGACCAAATGTCTCGACTCATCTAATTTCTTATTGTTCATATGTTCGTTAATTCTGGTTTTCAGATGCCTTTTTGTTTGTCATACATAAGTAGCATCGCAATTATTGCAATCAATTCTATAAACTATGTTATTTTTATACGCATGTTCCGTTTTGTCTTTGTGTATTTTTATGTGATTGTCAAGTCTATTAAGGCATTTGAGACCAATTATGAAACTAGATCTGTTGACTAATGTCGCCGCTTTCTCTGATATCTTTCTGATGTATGGAAATACTATTTTTTGTATTATTTTCATGATCTATATTGTCCTGGTTGCAATTTTCATCACGGTCCTTCTTTAATTTATTAGTGAACAGTGTTTTTAATCTTGTATTGTTTTAAAAATAAATTCGAGAGGATATCCGTTCTCTCGAAGAAGTTTAATGTAGAATTCCAAATTCTTTTGCTGATATACCGGGTGGGACAAGATTGTTCTATCCATTAGATTATAGATAGCTCCTACTTTATGACATAGAGGACGATACGAAAAGTATGACAAATATCTCCCGGAAAACGTTTTTTTGTGATATCAATCTATAATAATCTTGCCATTTTCTACCTTCAGCAAAAGACCCAGAAAACCTAAATTTCCATTCACCTCCATTTCTGAAGTAAACTGAAGACGATCATGGAGTATCCATTAAATACATTTACAATGTCTGTAATCTTTTCTGCCGGTGCAGCCAATATAACATCGTCAACGTAACGATGATAAAAAGGTAATTTTAAATTTAACGAGTTCAAAACTTTTTCCTCTAGATCTTGCATTACTAAATCTGCTATGATGGGAGAGAGTGGTGACCCCATAGGGGTTCCAAATGTCTGTTTATATATAACGTCATTGAAAGTAAAATACGTAGAAGATAATACGAACTTTGTCGCTGTAATAAAATCATCTAAGGGGATTGAGGTATTTTGTTGAATCAAATTCCATCTGTTTCTAATACTTTCTAATGCAAGATCTAGAGGAATATTAGTAAAAAGAGATACGACATCTAATGAAATCAGAACATCTGATTCACGTATTTTTCTATATGAAAGAGACTTAAACAAATCGAAACTATTATTTATGTGACTATTATTTTGTATTAATTTGTCATTAATAATTTTGTGTAAATATTTCGCCAGTTGATATAGAGCTGTATTAATAAAAGATACTATAATTCTAAATGTGACGTTTTCTTTGTGAATCTTTGAGAGGCCACATACTTTCGGTAAAATTGAATTGCTAGAATATAAGAACCAATATTTTTGTTTTGTAATTAATTCTCTTTCATACCAATTCTTTATAATTGCATTTAGATTCTTTTCTATATTTTTCATGGGATTTTTATTTACAATAATATAAGTATTCTCGTCATGGAGAAATTCTTCAACTTTTTTTATATAATCAAACTTATCCAACGCAACAGTTACATTTCCTTTGTCCGCACGAGTAAAAATTTTAAAAGCTTTTAATATACTTTTTTTAGTGTTGAGTAAAAACAAGCAATTTGACAGTCAAAAATGAAAATTTTATTCAGAAAAAGAATTGGTGACAGTTTATATAATTAGAGTTGAAATCAATAGAATTCAATTATTCCGAGTCTGATGACTCATTTTACTGATTTAATATTTCTAGAACCAAATCTAGGCGGCCAATCAACAGTATTACGATCAGATTGCAATTCCAATGTACAGGTCCGATTTTAACACGAGTACTTTCGAACTTTAGAACAAATTTTAAAATAAACCACAAAAGTGATCACAAAACGATTGATATTTTTTAATTCTACACTCTTTAATTATTACTTACTCGCCATCGTAATTTTTTGTTCCTCACACACCATCGTGGAATTACTCATGTTTTACGCTTCTATTAAAGGATACACCTATAAGATGGTTTTCAACTGGTAATTTTACTTAGTTTCAACCTTCTGGTGTACGATTAAAAAGTGAAATGGTAATATCAATTGGTGAAACAAAGTGAAGTATTCGACCGAGTAATGTATAATACAAATTAAATAAGAAAAGCCTTTTACGGTCGTAGCTAGAACTTCGTGCTATGTTTGTGTGATTTTATAAACCCAAATTTTAACGAAACTGCGCGCTGATTACTTTTCAGACATAACACAGCCCTAAGTCAAATCCGAATGAGTAATATCACATTATTAAATTAAAATTAATTTAATAATGATTGATGCTGACTTGCATCTAGATATTATAACTCCCCCCCTCTCTGAAAAAATTGTAAAGAATTTATTGCGAAAAATAATGAAAAGTAATCAGCGCGCAGTTTCGTTAAAATTTGAATGGATTTATAAAATCACACAAACAAACATAGCACGAAGATCTAGCTACGACCGTAAAAGGCTTTTCTTATTCAATTGGTGAAACTATGTAATTTTGACAAATATTTGAACAGTTACGGCAAATGTAGAGTATTTTTGAAAAGTAACTTTCTTAAAAATCATCAGAGAGAACTGATTCGAAAAAGAAATTAAAGTTAAAGGATTATATTTTTATTTAAAAAAATGTTCCATTAGATTAATAATTTAATGTTAAATTTGCAACATGAATAATGCTTATTTTTATGATATAAAATTAGCGAATATGGGATTTTCAATATAATTTCAGTTCTATGAGTTTAATAAATTTTAATACGAATTTAGTGGGGACTTGGTTAGTTCTCGGAGCGTTGGCGTGCGTGTGCATGGAAGAGCGTGAGAGAATAATACATTCGATATTGGCGAAAAGAGAGAGGGTAGGAAAGCGTGCGAGGAAGGCCGGCAAGTGAAGGAGAGGATAGGCGTGGAGAAATAGAGTAGGTAAGGAGCGAAAAGAGGCGAACAGAAAAGTTGAGGTTATGGCGGGAAGGGATACAGGAGGGACAGGAGAAGCGAGGAAGGCAGGCAGAACGAGACAGGAAGAGAAGCAGAGGAAATTAGTACTGGACGGTAAAGAAAAGAAAAGGAAAGTGATGTTCAAGATAGGAGAGGAGAAATTATGGAAAGAGGAACGAGCAAAATTGAGAGAAGAGGTAATAGGATTAGTGAGAGAGGAGCAGGCTTGGGTAGTAACTAGTTAAAAAGTTAAAAGTTAAACAAAAAGTTAAAAAGTTAAT
>QKQZ01003994.1:0-10800 GCA_003595255.1 Solenopsis fugax | reverse complement strand
ACGCACACACACATATATATATATTATTTATGATATATTTATCATAAAATATACATATTTATGATATATTTATCATAAAATATACATATTTGATATATTTATCATAAAATATACATATATATATATAATAATACATTCTTGTTTATTTCATGACTATGATTATTGCGATATTTAAAATTAACTATTTTTTTTATACATGTTCAATCAATTTTGTTAAAATATCGACTTTAAAACTGTATTTTTTAAATAATTTACAATGATTTTTATATGTAAAAAGACATATGCTAAAGGTGAAGTAACTTTAGTAACTTTTAAGCAATCAACAGCGAACTTGAAGAAAATATTTGTTTTTGAATAACACATAAAAACTAATATTTAGCCATATTAAAATTTGTAGATATTTACTAAATATGTACAAGTTGATGTGTTAAAGCATAGAAAAGGTATAGCAGTTTTTTTTTTTGACAAATTTTCCAAAAATAAGTCACTTCTTCGCACTCTAAACTTTAATACTTCCTTAAATTCCATTCTTTTTGATGACTATAGTTTAACAAAATTCTTATATTTTAATTGCAATTAAATTAGTTAAAACTTTTCTTCCCAAAAAAACTTAATATTCTAGAAAGTCATTTATAGAAAATTATATGGTCAAACAATTGAAAAAAAATCAGGAATGCTTATATTGATCATAAACTTATTATCAAAATTCCATCAAATTCTTTTATTATGTGAAAAAACTGCAGAATCTCTAAGAAATTGGCAAAGAAATTTAACGTCAATACCTGTACAACATTCGCCAAGACCAAGAACAGTCGTTCCAGAACGTTACAAATAAGAGACCCCAATCACTTTCGCGATTACATGGCGGGAGAAGGCATTTTATGCCGCGCGACAAATCTCTCCGCGGAATCCCACGTATATCGGATTGCGTCCGCGACTAGTAAGAAATTCCGTAAAATTTCCGTGCCCACCCTTACAGGAGTATGATTCATCGATCTTTTGCACCCGCGCGCTTGTATTTTATCGAACATTACAAGCGTCAAAAATTGAGTAAATGAATATAAATAACGTCGTTTTATAAAATACATTTTTTTAACACTGTTCACCTTTAATCCAAGTCCAATATATTTTAATAATCGGCGCGATCCGGAAGAATCGTAGTACTATGTAGACGACATTCGCGAAGCCGTCTCTTCATGCTTCAATTAAGTATATCATTACCATCGCCGATTTAATTTATTAGCCGATTGTCTTTAATGGAGTACGCGTGCTAAAATATACCGCATATGAAATAAATCCGCATAAATAGCAGAATAAACAAAGTGTCCAAATGTTCGCTGCGTTACTCACAACAGCACTTGGGAATATTGATTTAGAAATATTTTATATGCGCCTATTAATTACACAATTAATACAGTACACGGAGAACATTTTAGTAAAATTTAACTAAGCTATTTTATATTGTATTATATATTGTATNATTTAACTAAGCTATTTTATATTGTATTATATATTGTATGTATTATAAAATATATTAATTATATATTTTATAAATTATATATTAATTATATTATTATACATAATATAACATATAAGTTGATTAAATTTTACTAAAATTTCATTACATTATAATAAAATTCGAAGTCCCATATTATTCCATGATTACCATAACTTTTCTTAGGATTTTCTTTTAAAATTTATTTTTAAAATAGTAGTTGTGGGACAACATGGACTTTGAGGAATCTCACTATAATTTTTATAAAATTCAGTAAAATTTAAATAAAATTGAACTAAAATATTTTATAATATAACACGTTTATAAATTAAATGACTCAATAAAAGACTCTATGAATTAAATTCAATTGTAAATAATATTACCAATAAGAGCAGATACAAAGTTTCCGTGTACAAAATATTTAACTTTATTATTTAATAATTGACAAGGGTGTTATTCGAACGCTAAAGCGTATATACATTGAAATCTGTAAATGTTTCGACTCACATTTTGAGTTCTCTTTAATGCATTACTAATAACAGTTATACAAAAGTAGACCTTTTGTGGTCCTGAATAAATGAAGTCGATGAACTTTTAGCCGCTAAAAATGAATTCGGCGGCGAAATTGGCCTATCAGATTAAATTTCCAAGAAAATTAAAGTTAAATATGCCAAAGTTTTTGGTCATATTTACCATTCTTTTGCAAACAAAATAATTTTTTTCCAATTTCATTTACGTTACTTTAAAGTATTTATCTTTTACCGATACATGAATTTATATTTATTACAATTTTTTTTCATATGCATAATTAGTATATTATAAATCATGAAATTGAATAGATAACTCATACATTTATATATAACACATAGATAACACATGCAGTACAAAAATACATTTTTTTTGGAAAAACTGAATAAACAAAGTTTTTTGAGGGACTTTTTAGTCGCTGAAAACAAATCAGCAAAATTGGCTTATCACGTTAGGTTTCTAAATAGATAATTGTCTATTCAATTTCTATTTATGCTAATAATTCATATTAAAAAACCGTAATAAATATAAATTCATATTATAGGTAAAAAAAATAATACTTTAAAGTAGCGTAAATAAAATTGAAAAAAAATTTATTTTGGCCGCAAAAAATAATAAAAATAGCCAAAAATGCCAAAAGTTTACAACACATGGTAAACTAACAATCATTCTTAGAGTTTGAATATTACTTGTAAACATACAAATTGAACAAGAAAGCTTTCTACGGTCATAGCTAGATCTAAGTGCTTTATTTTTTACTTGTGTGATTTTATATACCTATTTCCAATTCACCCGACTGCGCGCCGAATTGTTTTTCCGGTCATAACACAGTTTTTTCAGGGGGGATGGGTCTAATATGTGCATGCAAATCGATCAATCGTTATTAAATTGATTTCAATTTAATTAATGTGATATTACTTATTCTTATTCGTCTTAAAGCTGTGTTATGACTGGAAAAACAATTCGGCGCGCAGTCAGGTGAATTGGAAATAGGTATATAAAATCACACAAGTAAAAAATAAAGCACTTAGATCTAGCTATGACCGTAGAAGGCTTTCTTGTTCAATTTGTATGTATTACATTAACGGTCGAGTAACTCCAATTTTACTTAAAGATTCGATTCTTTACAATAAAAAGTATTTATAAGTACATATAAGGTAAACTATACCCTATATGACCTACTAAGCTTTGCGATTTTTTTCTAATTTTTTAATGAGTCCAAAATTAAAAATTGATGGACAGATTCAAAGTAGGAAACATATTTAAATATTAATTTCAAACATGGGATAATTTCAAATATTTATGTGAGTGCAATGAAGATTTTTAGAAAAAGTATCATTTAGGTCATATTGAGTACATACATATATCAATATGACCTAATTATATATTTTTGTCCTTTCCACAAAAAAGTGTTAGAAAAAATAGATAATAAAATAATATTTATGTTACATTTAATGTTATATTTATAAGTTTACAAGTGTATTAATATATTAACATATTGACATATTGACATATAAAAATATACAAAGAAGTATTTTCGTCAACAATCTATTAAGTAAACAATTGCCTTTTCTTAACTTTTCCTCTTAAAATGGCTTATAAATCGCAACATAATAGATGAATTAAAATTTATGATCTGAAGTAATAAAAGTACTGAAAAAACATTACAATTGATATGTATGTATTCATTATTGATTTATGCCATATTGATTTTACCTTACAAAGAGGTTTTTTTTTAATAAGCAAAATGTTATGACGAAAGTATAAATTAAATATCGCGTTAGAAAATATAAATATAGAGCTACAATAATATGAACTGTGGAGATTAACAACTGTCACTTGATAGTTATAGGATACAGTAACTTTCTTACGAAATATTAGATCATGACACAAACACAATCAAAAAAATTCTAACTTTGACCTCACTGTCAACAATAGAATACATAAACTGAGCAGTCAACTATTGCAAACAAGTTACGTTGATACCTGTACGACATACTAGCGTTATTCAATTCATCGTGTAACTTAGAAACAGCAAATAGGCTATATTAGGTACTAGACCGTACAGACTTACAGACATATAGTTACTTATATTTCGAAAACCTTGCAGGTACTCATTTGTAAGATTCGAAATTAATTAGTCAGGATCGATTACTTCACAAATACAATATATGAAATATTATTTCTTATGAGTATTGCTCGAATTCTATAAAATAAAGCTTGGTTACTGAATCTGACTTGGATTTTTAAATACGTATTAAATTTGATCTGATTTCTACTTAGTGCACAGAAAAATAAACACCTAATTCTTTCCACAGTAGTTCATTTTACTCACTGGAAAAATTTACCCAAGATGAAAAGAAATGAAAGAAATCACAATGATGATGGCCACAACAACGATGATAAGAAATAGTAATGATAAGAGAAAAAAACAAGAGAGGTGGCAAATAGTCGAATCATACAGCCTATCCTGAGATTCTCGATTGGCTACCGCCAAAGAGAGTGGGGTATTACAGAATTATAAGAGTGGGGTATTATAGAATTTATAGGGTAGGGGTTGTTGAATGAGTAGCGGGACGCTCAACCTTCCGACGCACTCGGTCGCATCCGCCCCGACAGACAACCGGCAAACTGCGCGGCCGTACGGTCCGAGTGTGTACGTGAAGAAACCGCCCCGTATCTGCTTCGATCAAGAGAGTTTACATCAAGGAAGTGGAAACGCGAAACGGACAAACGAACGATACAACGACGTGTAGGGGTACGTCCTCTTTCAAATTTCTAAAAATCAAAAATCTTCTTATAAGATAAATTACACTCGGAGCGAAGAACGTTCTCATAAAACGCGATATACAACTTGATAAATCCTGTCACAGCAAGTCAACTTTACAACTTTATTATACTCAAAAGAGTGTTAAGATATTAATTTTAAGATATTAAAACGTTTTATTTCTGTCTCCGTTTTCCAAATAATACTTAAAAACATTTTTGCTTTAAATGATGTTTAGATTTACAATAAATACTAAACCATTCAAAGCTATTAAAGATTTCAGCAAACCGTTTTAGTGTTTTAAATCCAGTATAAGTTAATATTTTGTTTAACAAAATTAAAGTTAATGCCTTATAAAACTAATTTAGTTACGTTAAAAGTTACATAAACAAGAAAATAACTAAATTAAAAATTGTGTTAAGAGTAAATTAACTTAAAAGTTAATTTTAAAAAACATTATTTATATTAAGTTAGAAAGTTAGTTAATTTAAAGTTAGATTACTCAAAATAATTATAATACCGATTATTAAATAAATCTAATATTTATAAGTTAATGTAAAATAAGAAATAATTATTGTTTTTATTGAAATAATAGAAGTAAAGCCTTATTAAGATTCAAAATCAGCGAGTGATTCGAGAGCACAATAATATAATTAAACCATGCTTATATTTGTAAATTAATGTAAAATAGGAAATAATTATTGTTTTTTATGTGTAAAAATATTTTTTTCATAAATTTTTTTTACATGGATAAATTTGTATAACTTAGGAAAAAAATTAGTTTATTTTTTAAAAAATTAAAGTATATTTTTTAAAAATAAATAGTTTAAGTGTTAAAAACTCATTTAAAAATAATTAATTTAAAAATTAATTTTTTAACATTATTTAACTTTTATAACTTTATAGTTAGATTCTATCTAATTTGTTTAAATATAAAGACTAATTAAAATTAAAACATTTTTAAGTATTTATAAAGCAGATAGAAACAAAATATTTTGATCTCTTAAAATTAAACACTTCTTTTTTGACTGAATATTGCCTATATAAAATTTTTTATGTTTTATATTACTCTCAGAAAAATCGTCTAAACGTGGAGTGATATCGCGATGAAGAAAGGAAAGCGTCGAGATGGAACATCGTGTATACCTCATTACGGTCGCATATACTGCAAATCCAAACGTTGTAAAAAATACTTCATGTGTAATTTAGTTTTCTGTATAAAAATGAAGTACTATACCGCATAAAAAATGAATTTACACATTTAAACGTGTAGGTTAATACATTCTGTTACTTTTTATACTGAAAACTAAATTACATACGTGAAAGAAGCAATTTTTACATACGTGAATTTACAATGTGTTCACTAAAAAAAAAGTATTTAATTTCAAGATATTAAAATATTTTACTTCTGTCTTCGTTTTATAAACACTTAAAAGTGTTTTAGCTTTAAATAGTGTTTAGATTTAAAACGTTTAAATTTTTAGCAGCTTTAAACGTTTTAGTGTTTTAAATCTAAACATTTAAAATTAAAATAGTTTTAAATATTTTAAAAAACAGAGAGAAGTAAAACATTTTAATATTTTAAAATTAAACACTTTTTTTAGCGTTCTCATTACCCTCGCGAAAACTTTTGCGCGTCCGCAAATGTCCCGGATATCTCGAGGTACCTCTCGACTTTTCTATTCCGCCTGGACGTAACATGGAAGAATAACACTCGCTCGCTCCTCCGCAGACTCGTCACAGATCGTGTCGCGCGAATGCATGTGTGTATAACGAGTAGCGTTGCGCTAAAATTAGAAAGAATGTTATATAAATAGTATCAGCGGTTGTAGAAATTTCGTGGGAGAGAAGAACGTAAACAGCATACCCGCCTGTTGACAAGATCGGACCATTGCGGTGACGATTAACGTTTGCCGAGTGACAAACGGGCCCGCAAGTTCTCGCTCGCTCGCTCATTTGCCGTGATACAACTTGAACAAGCACGAGAGGGATGCACGATAGTAAAAAGACTTCCTTACACCTTCAACATTTCCCTGGCATAAACACTTATCTCGAAATAAATTTCTATGGATAATTAGTACGATACATTGGCTAAAACTGTGCCACGGCTGGGCAACGTTTCATAAGCGACAGTTCCTCAATAATACGTTTGTCATCTATGTGTTCAGAACATTGGAAACAAAATTCTTACAGAGAAAATGAACAGTCCACAATGAGTTATCCATTTCTATTCAAAGTGAATGAAAAGATATTCGTACGAACAGATGTATAAATAGATGCGAATAGACACATTACTAAGACATTTTAATAAGATTCACTAATGCCTATTTCCACTAATGTAGATTAACTTTGATCTCAGTTTAATTTACTTTTTACATAGAAAAAATTTAGTTTTAAATCAGCAACCATTATCTCACATATAGACATAAATGTAAAATCTTTAAAAAGTTTGATAAATTAATTTCAGCAAAATATTATTTATTTATTTTAATATTGTAATAGTCATCAAAGAGCATAATTATATTGCTAATGATAGTATTAAAAAATTCTAATCTTGGTTTGAAATTATTTGAAGAGATTATTTTCTATCTAATATGTTTTCATCTCAATTCATGAAAATTATTATTAATTATTAAGATGATTTATGATTATATTATTATAGATTATAAGATGATTTATTATATTATTGATTATTAATTATTTTTCTTGATAAAACTACAAAATTTCTTCATATACTTAAGTAAATTACGTCTGTTAAAAATATCTGTATAATCTAATTTCAGCTTGAAATTTCGAAAATAAAATTATTCTCAAAATAGAAACATTCCTTTTTTCTATGTATTTTCTACGTAGGTTTATTAAGTTGTAAAATCCTTTTCGAAAACAATTGGTACGATACTTTTTCGCAATGATATAGAATTTTTTATGTAAAATTTTATTTACAAATTCTATCAATGATTAATATTAATGGAGTTAAGCTTTGATGAAATAAAAATAGCTGAAAATATTAATTACTGCAGGTCAAAAGTTTGGCTTAGGTGCTATAGTGCCTGAGTAATGCCGCCCGAAACTAGGCTCCATGATAATGTATTATTGCTGCTGGATTCGACTGCAACTTATTTTGGTATCGTCATTGAAGTACAATGATCTAGATGAATCAAACGGCGACAACGATTCCACTCTTGATCCATATTTTATGCGACTTAATGTCGATTAATTACCTTCTATACACTATTATAAATGTATATAAATATATATACATGTAAAGACACAGGCCCGTATTAAAGAACTATCTTGATCTCTTTGCAATTCACTGACTGAATACAATAATTTGCATTGCTAGATGTCGTCACACAAGAGTTTCCTAAATTGCTCGAAGCTAATAGACTCACAAACTGTTTGAATCCAGCAGTAACCATACGTAGCCCAGTTCTGGACGTCATTATTTAAGAACTATGGAACTTGCACCAAATCGCCAAATGGTCATTTTTCTTCTTTCAGCTTAGACAACCTTCCTTGCAAATTTCACTAAAATTCATTAAACCATTTTCCATCGTTTTTTTTTCGGTCTAATTTATGGTCTTCTTTGGAGACAATAATAACGTTTGTAATGAATAAAATGTTGTCTATAAAACAAGATAATTTATCAATGAATTAATTAATTCAGCATTTTATAAAAAATTTAACACAAAAAATTTGATATTACAAAAAATCATCATACCATTTTTTTCTCAAAAAACGTTTTAAAACTTAGAAAGCCTATTTTAAAATACTTTTATGCTAAATTTTGTTCACCGATATTTCATTAAACTAAAGCTACTTCAAAATAAAACAAAAATATTGAAAAAAAATGTTTTCTATTTTGTTATTTTTTACCTGATACTTTTTCGTAATAATTTTCTTAATATTTTTTTTATTTCTTCATGTAAGCAAATTATATCTGTTTAAGATTATCAATTCTTGAAGATGTTTTTATTTTCTATCCAATATTTTTTCCACTCAATTGCGCACATGAAAATTATTATTGAATTAAGATGAATACAATATATTTGATAAAACTATACAAAATTTCTTCATATAAGTAAGTTATATCTGTTTAAAATTATCAAAATTTTTAAAAATAGATTTTACATTTTTGTTTATAAATGAAACAATTTTTTATTTGATATAACTAATTTTTTTTCTGTGTATCTTTTTTTAGTTCTAATAATTAAAAATGCCGTATTTTACTTTTAAACTTCATAATTCAAATGGATAGATTACAATTTTATTTGTCGAATTCTCGCGAGAATAATTTTAGAAATTTAATTGCAATCATAAAATTTAATACATGACATTTTATAAAATATTAAATATTAAATACCTGTGTCTTATAGATTATAAAATGCATTTCAATATTTTTCTTTTTTCAGAAGATAAATCTGCGCGAATAACGCGACATCTTGTTAGCAATTACTACACGACGGTAATTGAAAATTAATCGGAGTACGCGCTCATCGAATACGCGCGTATCAAAATTAGAATGGAAACGATCTCAAGATTGCTCCTGATGTTGATACCGAACGCGTTGTGGGTGATAACCAGCTATGCGGCACCTCTATTAGACACGAAGGATACTTGGAGTCGGGACGTTTTCCCACCTGTAATCAAGACGTGTTCCTCCGACGGACAATGTTGGGGATTGCTACCAATATCGGAAACATACGATAACATCGTACCAAAAAGAGACGGCGACATTTCCAGGTACATACATGCATATAATAGGTTTGTTTTTTGCACTAGATTGGACTAGAACTTCGCTTCTCGTTTTCGCTAATTTTCAAACATATATCTACTTATTTCACTTTTTTTAAGTATACACTAGTTCAGAAAGTTCAGGAACAGAAAACAAATCTTATGTACATATTTTCTTCTTTATTTCTGATTATGTGTGATTTGCATATGTAATATCTAAAGTACGCTGAGTGAAAAGTACTTGTACACAGAATATTTTTTAAAATCTTATTTTTAGAAGGTAAACATTAATTAAATAAAGCATTAAACAAATAAACATTAATTAGCAATTTATTATTTAATAACATAATAGATGACATATACAGAGGAAGATCGTTACTACCAATATATTGTTTTGTTTTTGGATTATATTTCTTAAACTAAAAATAAAATTTTGGAAACATAAATACAAAATGTTTTTCTATCAAATAACATAACAATTTTTATAATAGCATTACGAAATTTGAAATAAACAAGTGTTTCGTAAGAGTAACAAAAATAAGCGTCTGAGAAAATGTACTCCAAAACCAATGTAATAAACAGTAATAAGGTAACTGTATCCTATATGGCCTATACCTAAATTATGCGATTTTTTTCTAATTTTTTGCTGAGTCCAAAATTAAAAACTGATGGCCATATTCAAAGATATAGATCGTATTCGAATTTTTTTCTATACTTATCTATACTAATCTATACTTTAAAGCTTGTAAAAAATTTTTGCTATCCTTAAGGGGTTACACATACCTAGGTGGGTCAAAAAATTTAATTTTTCAATTTTTGCATTTTACTATAGTAGGGGAGACCGGAGCAATTCGTTAAGTTTTTTTTTCTTTTGCGTCTCCTGAGTCCTGTATTCATTAAAAAAATAAGTTGGATGGTTTGAAAGGTTGAACCTTCCCCTTCACAATGCTGTTATAGATAAAACACGGAAATGTACTTGTTTTGAACTACATATAAAAATGTCGACCAATGCCAAGTATTTCGAATAACCCCAAGCCCGGGGTAATTCGTAATCAGTCCGGGTATATTCTGAAATTTGTGTTTTAAGATAAAAAAAATGTAAAAAAGCTGTTGTTAAGACTCTGTTTTATTCAGAAAAGGATATATAGTATTATTAAGAAAAGTTGCACACAATAAAAAAAAATAAACAATAGAGAATTTTATTGCTTCAACATTTTCGGAACAAGTCAGGGACTATTCCTATTTCGTGTAATTACACCTGTTGAGTATTAAGTTG
>QKQZ01003977.1:0-27473 GCA_003595255.1 Solenopsis fugax | reverse complement strand
GTGTGTACCTATATCGTTATTGACCACAGCCATTCACAGCGCAGTATTTTTCATCGGACAGCCTATCATAGACGGCGATAATAGGCACTATCGAGTGATATCGATATATCGACTTACGTCTATTAACCTCGCCACTATTGTTATTGCATAATTCGCCGGTTGACGGAAGAAAAACTTCCGAGAGTCTAAATCATAATGTGCAAAGCAATAAAATTAGGTAAGGTGTATAAATCACTGGAAAAAGACATTAACGAGAGGATCCTATCTTACCCGACCCGACGGGCAAGATGGGGAGAAATGCCTCTTTTTGGTTTTTATTAAATACATTCTATAATACTTTAAAATTTTATTTTAATGATAATTATTATGTAAGACAAATGTCCAAAGATTATTATAAAAATAAAAATGACTCGTTAATTATGAAAACCTAGCTTTTATTTATTCTCAAAGCTTAACTGCCCTGTCTTACCCCACCTTCCCCTATATATAAATTCACATGCACAAATCAATTGCTAATTCAAAAGATATGAAAGATATGATTTGTGCGGAATCTAGCCATAATAAAATTATTATCAAAAGTTACTTAATTAAATTTTGCGTTTTCCGAGATATTAATTATAAGTTATAAAAGTCATCTAATGGTATAAAATATATTTTATATTTTTTATATTCTCAAGAAAATTAAAGTTTTCATCTTTAATAAATTAAAAAAGATAAATCTCGTTTCACATTTCTTGCGGTAATATAATTTTTTTATTTTATTAAAACCTCATAAGAAAAGTTTTTTTAATTTATTACAATTTTATTTTTCTTGAGTAAAAATTTATTACATGATATGGATACATTAGATATGAATACATTTTATAAAGTAATAAATATTCTGGTATTTAATATAACAATCGGACATTAGCTGATACGGTTTTGGTAATACGTAATTACCCGTTGCGGTTAATAATAAGAATGGCGTGCAAAGTATCGCACGATCGTTATATCCTGATATAATTAGTCTGTAATTAAATATGACTTTACCATAAACTCATGTTAGTCGTAATTAACCGTGCTTTCGCGAGTGTTGTATGAGTATAAAGAAATATAAAAAGAAAGAAAGTAAAATGGGTATCGTATAATGTAGCGAATAGAAATAATTTATTATTCATATACGTATACATTACCTGTTACTTATAAACTTAATTCCATTAACATGAACGATTTAAAAAAGAATTAAAGAATATTTTTATTTATAAAATTTTATTGAAATTAAAAAAGAAATATATAATTACGAACTTTTTTATTTAAGAAGACTTTTTTGGAAATATTTTAGAACTATCTTATTAAATATCTTTACTTGAAAGATGATTAAAAAATCAGATGCCCATAATCATTATTTTTTCACTTGTATTAATTATTGTGGACGCTGCTATTATAAATAATTTGAAATTTATAATTCTGTAATATAGATCAACGCAGTAATAAAGTAATTATAATGTAATTCCTCCGTATGTCGCATCAATAAATGTGTCAAACTGTCTCTTCTTTTAAAATTGAAAGTAATTGACCTTTAACAGAATATTAGAGATACGTGTAAATATAACATATCATAAATTTATTATCTGAAAATGGATAGGCTGTAATAGATTAATGTCATTATTTAATTCTGATATGTATGAAATCATCTGTCAATTTATTATGCATACGAATTTGTACAATAATGAGATCATAAAGAACTCATTACATCGATACATCAATTTATTGGTAATTTAATATTTTATTTTTAGTCCTATATTTCATGATATAACAAAATTATTATAGGATTATTAATTAGGTAAAACATATAGCATAAGATTGCATAGAAAAGCATAAAAAAGCATAGGAAATATTTCACAAGTGGCTTAGGATCATCGAGAAAATAATAATAATATTATATAATAATAAATAAATAGAAAACATCTAATAAAAAATATAATATAGTAGTAATATTAGTTGTTTAAGTTTTATCAAGTATATTAGAATTAATTAAATTTTTGAGTGTTTAGAAAAACAGTATAAAATAAGAAAAAAGACAAAGGTAAAATAAAATTTTTATTAAACTTTCTTCATGACATTTATGTTTCACCAACGATACAGATCGAAATAAGTTATTCACATAATATATTTATTTATGAGCAACAAAATATATATTAATATCTGTAAACTAGAAAAGATTAAAACATTTAACTATGTACTTAATTTTCCCCGTTTGCTTATCTTAAATATTTGTAATAAAATTTGAGGTCTACATTTGGTCTCTCTTATGTTATCAGGGATTAAAAATGACATCAATATTACATAAATTAAAGTGAGAAATCAATACTTTGAAATTTTTCTAATTCGCATGTCATAATTTCGATGAAAAAAACAAGATATATTTCGTCATATAGCATATTCTATGTAGTTTATCTAATTAAAAATGCATTAGATGCATTTATTTTTACATCAATTTTATTAAGTTTTCATAGCCGTTTCATGTTTATTAATAATTCGATTTTACATTATTTGAAAAATAATAAAATGCCTGTGGAAATCAATGAATATTTCGTCACGAAATCACATCGCCAGATTACACGTCGTTTACTTACATCTCACGGTACAAACATACTCGCCCCATGAATACGAGTGTCATCCGCAGTTGTTGCTGCAACTCATTGCGAATATGCATCTCCGATCGCGCCGGTACCTATTATACACGAAATGTAAATAATATTCCGTGTACACGCTGCTGACCAAGTTTTTCTGCAGTTTTTAAAATTTCTTCCTGTTAAGTTGCGTAAAACTGAATGAAAATGGTCAACCTCATATAGAAATCGCATTCATTATCCGGCTGTACACACGCATACTCGGCGTGGAGCCCTTTAATACAGTTATAACTATGCGCATTTTACTTTCGGCGTACCTGTGGTCGCAAACCAAATTTTTTTGCTGTCAGTAGTTTTAATCCAATTTTAATTTCATATCTCAAATGTGGCAGAAAGTGACACCGCAGAGAGAGAAAGAGAGAGACACGTAGAATGTAATTACACCTTTAAAATCAGAAGCGAACGAAGTTAAAATTGGATTAATTTGGGAATAATCCAAATTAATCTCATATAGATTCTCTTTTCAATACAGTAATTGCAATAATTCTCAAATTGTCAATTTGTTTATATTAAGACATGTCATATAAAGAAAAAAGCGTTTTTATCGCGACTGAACATTTAACATAATATGAAATAATCGTAGGTTTCTATAAAATCTACACTGAAAAAAAAGACAGTGAAACTGAGGGTTATAACTACCAAATGTATAGTGAAATAGTATGAATTAAATATTTGGTCAACGTAACCAAAAATAATTTTACTTTTCTAAATATTTAGTAACTTATACCAGATTTGATAATACTTACTAAACATTTAATAAAATAAAATTATTTTTTGTTATATTGACAAAATATTTAATTGATACTATTTCACTATACACATTTGGTAGTTATAACCAGACATTTTTTTCAGTGTAGACACTTGGAACGGCTACTTCACTATTTTTAAACCGTTTAATTAGAAACCAATCCTTCGGCAATAAATCAACGGCACGAGTTTGCAGAGATTGAAGAAATGGGTCAATTATCGAGGTTAATACTGCGAGACGATTCGAATGTAGAGAATCTTGTTTGACGTACTGATTTATTGGAGTACCAACCAAGAATCCTAAAAACGATTTAGTACCCTAAATATCACCCTGTCAGCGGTAAATCTTTCTTTACCGAATGGTTGAAATTGCAGATTTCTTTAGATTAATGTTACTCGGTGCAGCCGTTGTTACAGAGGACAGGAGTCGTAGCCGTTATTAAATTCTCCATGTGCAAATGTAAAGTCTATCGTCACCAATTTGTGAGATAAAAATAGGCAGCAATTTCTATCTTTTTAATTTATATTAAAACTACAGGCATCTTACAAAAATCTCATTATTGTGCTTATATTGAAATGTCTAGAAATTGTAGATTTATTAACAGAAAGAGAAGAACAAGTGATTTCTCTATTTGCAGTCAATCCTTCTGTGCTATCGGAAACGCCTGGTCAATTGTGGGAGGTCAGTGTCTCGAGAGAAGGGAATTGTAACGGTGACATATCTGCAGTACGTCCGCAGTGAACCGTTGTACATCACACAGTTAGGGGTTTACAATCTTGAAACTTTCCTCGCATTATGTTGCATGCATGCGAATACGTACGGATCAGTGACTGCTTTCTGACCTGATACTCGAAGTGAAATGGCATTAAATTGAATTTCTTTATCATTTAACCGCGACCGAAGGAATAGCTGTTTGAAATGCTGTTCATGCTTCTCTCGTCGTACAAGGTTTATTATATTTATTTTGCATTTGCTATTATCCATTTTATTTTTATCCGCATTCATAAAGAATGCGAAATTGAATTTATATTTTATTAAATTTATATTTTATTAATCTTTATATATTTTATATTTTATATTAAATATTTTTTCTTCATCGTTTTATTTAATAATTTATTGCAAGCGTACAAATATCAATTTATATCGTAATTGTGCATAATATATAAAAAGATTGTGTAACAGCATATTCAATTTACACGTGACAGAATTTAATTACGAATAATAGATATTTAGACTTTATGGTGTAACGAAGCTTACAAATATATTTTGAATTGCCAACTATTTAACGCATCCAATCATATATTTTCTCCGATGTTTCATTAACTTAAATTACGAATGAATTACGACAAACGTTCAGTAGCAAAGATATAAATATTTTATTCAATTTAATATACAAAACGGTTTACTTGCACATTGTGTTTAGTATAATTGCTATTTTGTTTTCAACAATATACACAACAATGGCATAAATTGAACGGTTACAAAAATTATTTAATATTAATTGTAAATAGAGGAATAAAAAGTAATATGGCTCACGTTGTTAAGAATTATTTATAAGTTTATAAATTCGTAAATAAGAAATACATATTTACAGCTTACAAAAATTTAATTCTTTCGCCGAATCAAACATCGCGTTGAAACACTGTTAAGCCGAAACCTTGTACTAAAATACTGCTAATCAAATAGCTTGTTAAAATAATATTGGCACGACATATTACTCTCGCTACTCGAAAGAGATTGATATCGCGCGTTTTCTTAGAATGTGTCTAAAATTACCTTCATTCAGATTCTCGCACTTCAAGCTTCCAAGCTCACTCATATACAGAGGTAGTATAATCTGAAAAGCAAATACATAGTATTAACCACTTCATATGCACATCTCGTATGAGTTACATATAAGACACATTTCGTGCTCTTGATTATTATCAATTAATTTTAATCTCTCTGCTGTTACGCTGTTATTAATTATATAAAATGAATATTGATAGCTTTTATACGAAAAGTTAAAGATTTTTTGCACTTTTAAGGCTTAATATTACATTTGCGTTTCTTCATCATTATTCCTAATCTGGCACGCCCGTTCACTCTCAAACAAATCGTGGCAATATCTCGCGCGATTAGCCGACGGTTTTCACTAATTCAATTAGGTTCTTATGAGACTCAAGCCGGAGCCATTTGTTATTGCAGAGCAGAAAAGGCGGATCTCTCGGGATAGATTTCCTGAGTGCACAGCCCGTTAGGCGCCACTCTGTCTGGCAAAGTTTCAACCCCTTAAACGGATTGAGAAAAAACTTTTCTGCCATATTGCATTAAAGAACTGACTGCGTGATGAATTCATTTTTTTCTAAAAATTTATGATTATGAATATCAAAACGATAGAAGGATTTTGTTCTAAACTTTTCCGAAACGCTTTTCGTGTTGTAGGAGAGTCTCAATTCAAATCATGTATCATCTTGTACGCGCATGTATACATAATCAACAAATTAAAAGAATTGATTGGCTGAATAAAGACAATATAACAGATTAATGAAATTAAATAATCAAAAGTGTATACATAAAAACTCTTTCTCTCTTTTATCTTAACATTATTATTCTCTAAACGCGTGTATATAAATATTACATGTACATTAATACAATGCTGAATATTATATGCGTATTAAATTGCCTTAGGCATTAACCCAATTGCGTATGCAGTATACGCCAATATAATACATCACATAAATTTCGACGGCGACGCTAACGCGCTTTCGAGTTGCATAGTTCAGAGTATTCCGCGCAATCGTTTAAACCAACCGGCTTAGGTAATGTTGATGTGATTAGTTACGAAGCAAATCCGCGATAGAGCAGCCCTGGTTAAAGGTAACTTTAACCAGTTGCCTTTACGCCAATGATACTAAACGATCGCGATGCGAACAATCGCGGCGCGAATTCCCAGCATGCGCAATGCTTTATCGTTCCGATACTTCTCGCTGACTCGTTTATTTATTTAAGCGCATCGCGCAAACGGGCCGCGATAACTTCGAGGGCGTTTTCATATTTACGCGCATAAATCCTCACTTCCCCTTCCATAGTACGTAACATTTTTGATGCCGTGGGCTTGCTCCAGACGCGCTTTATGTACGAGCTCTACGTGACTGTTGCTGCAAGGATTCTCCTCAAAATACAGGATTTTCCGACATTGCCGGATGTCCTTTCAACTATGGATAGTAAGACCAAACTTAGAAGAGCTAGGTATATTTCAATGCCCAGGAATTAGCCTCTCTCTAAGAGAGAAATAAACTTTATTTTACATAAAAAAAATTATATATTTCACAGACTCAATCAACTATACATATGAGTAACTAGATTTTAATTGGCAAAACGTAGGGATGTCAACTTTACGTACAATCGCGCCCTCTATCATGCTAATGCTTTCCTGTGTGTGCTGCATCGGTTGCACTAGGTCTGACCCTCATTTAAGTTTTAGTATTAAAAGCGATGTTACACGAACGACAACGGATAGATCCTAAAACGGAGCAAAAGAATTGAAAGAAACTAAGGATGGATCTACGGAGAGGGGTAAAAGCACACGCCTTGTGTGCTGCGCTGTTGTCGTGCTGCTGTGATTTGTTGCAGTCCTCTGGAGGACGATTGTACTCCATCTTGATGAATAATTCATCAGTCAAGCACACACCGAAACCGTGCAGGTTCCGCGATTGGACTACCCAGTAACGTGTCCCAAAATGTTTCAATAAATCCTCCACTGCCGTCGTTGCTGGCATTACTGGCGTTGCTGCCATTGTTCTCGCTCTAAAACCGTCGCCTGCTCGCGTCTTTAATTCTCAAATAGCATTTTATCTCCATTAATTGCGACTCTATAATACATAATATATATATATATATATATATATATATATGGCCGCAGTTGCAGAATCGAAATAAATTGTCCGAACGTTTCCAATATCGAAAATAAAGTGTAAATTCTAAAATTCTTTTAATCCTGGAATGTGTTACTCTGGATGAATTTTCACACAAGTGTTGATTCAAATACAGTACAGTTTTTGTTACAAAAATTCTAGTTTAAAATAGCACTTAATAAACTTTTGTTTAAAAGCAGCGTTAATTCAGTTATTCTAACAACTTGCAACCTACAAAGTAGAAAAAAAGTGTGAACAAAAATTCTTATGAGTAAATTTTCACCCAGAGTAATATTAATAGCAATTTTCGACTTTTTATTACGATAGAAAATCAATTATCGCAATATTATAAGCGTATAGTTTTCACTCACTTTTTAAATCGAACTATCGTATATTTCTGTTATACGCGGCAGAAAAAGCCTGGACAAGCCCTCGCGTGGTTGTTGTCAGGAAACGTTGACATCCTGTAAATCAATCTCTCGTTTCTTTTGCGTCTGTCTTCTACCTCGCGGAAACTCCGTCCCCCTGCTGTTAGCGGAACTTCGTGCGGGAAAACACTCCGGGAGATCCCATGCGCTCGCTGAGGGATATCCTCGCGGTCTCTGCTTCTGCCAGCCTCTCCGCACTATCTTCACCACTTTCGAGAAGATTTGTATTCGTGGATGTGCGAGAGACTCCTATTCTCCGAATTCCGTGATACGTTTTACTTCATGTGTTTGCGCTGTCCTTGATAAACCGTGTACCGTGTAGATTAACTAACTAACGAGTCGATTTCGGAAGATAGGTACACACAGAAAGCGGGGCTCTCGTGCGATTAATCCGCGGCATACCATCCTACATCGCGGTAGTTACGAAAGGCACCGAAGTCGAATATTTGTCAGAGTACTAACAAGAAATTGCACGAATACATGAAATACTCGCCGATCGCTTTCCCGTTTCCATTTGCATAAATCATCGTTAATTACATCACTTTGGCAAGTTTAGAAGGAAGTTTAAATCAATGAATTTCGCGATATAATGAAATTGCGACGTATTTATCGTTTTCTCTTACTGAATTGCCGCAGGCAATCACGGAATAATTTGAATATTTAACTAGTAAGATTAGTTGTACTGATACGATATAATAATTGTAATGTGTTCATTATTTTATTTTATTTTTCTATTTATTCAAGATATTTCATAATATCAAAATTTGAGCAAACGAATCGTTATGTAAAATGCAATCAATCACCGCGATTCAACTCACTCTAATGAAAATACATCCTTACTATGATGGAAAACTCAATTAAATAGTATATAAAAATTTTGTGTTTACCGATATTCATGATAGACATATTGGAAAAGAAACTCGGTAAAATGTAAATTAATTAAAATAAATAGCCGAAGAATTGAGTACTTCTCTTAATTGAGTACTTTTATAAAAACGTTATTTTCTCTCTTGTTTTTGTTTTGATACACAAAAACGAATTTTTGTCGATGTATTAAAATAAATATTTTTTGTGAATGTTATTACCACATGCATAAATAATTACTAAAGATATTCGGGAATTACAATTTAAATGTAATTTTATGTGTAAAAAAATAGAACTTGAAAATGGTTTGGATATTTTTTATACATCATGATGTTTCGAACAGAAATAAATGTACGATGCAATATATTGATATAAAATTAACTTATTCAAGTGGCGAGTTACGCTGTATCGGTTATATAAATCATAAACTCAACATACATCCATGAAACTGTGAGATCATCCTTTTTCACGATATACGAATATATTCTACTAGCGAAGGCCTTGGGGCAGTGTAACACGCTAACCATGTGAGGGAAAGCTGTGCGAAACTCTTACTTTACTTTAATTTACGAGTTCAGAATAGTAGAAACGAACTCGAAAGTTCCTGAGAAGAATACTACATCTCATTAACCTTAAATCACTAAGTCAATGTGAGAAATACGAACTAGACAGTCGTTCCACGAGCTACTTCTTCTGAATTTTCTTTAAACCAATAGTTTCTTTAAACCAAAGAATAAAATTTTCACAATTTGATGAATTGAATTAACCACAATATGTATATGATATCGAACCAAATGATTTTACTTTATATAATTTATAGCACCCTGCAATTATTCGTCAATTAAATTTGTCCCACATTCTGACCTATTACCCGAAATATGCTTCAATCAAAATTAATTGTTCCATTTATTACAAAAGAGTTTTCAGCGCAAGTGTATATTTTTGGAAAATTATATACCGATACTGTAAATAGTATCCGCGAGTAAATAATATCACATACAATTGAAACAATATGGATTTGAAAAATGCAACTGCGTTAATTTGAAATTAATGTTGATTTTCGATGTCGGATGCACCGAAGCACGCACAGTTTTATGAATTAAATTGCGTACAATTTATTTCGTTTTCAATTTGAGGGATAGACTATATCCGCATTTTCTCATATTTCTCACGTAAATCAAGGTTTCCTTCTCTGACGACTCGACGGACGCGCGTGCTTAATGACCCAATAAATGTTTCATTATTCAGATAGCGTGGAAAAAAAGGCACTGCTTTCTCGCGCGTTCTTTGAACTTCTGTCGAAGTTAAAGAACGCGCAGATTTATAAGATAGCCACATTATTGAAGTTTCCATTCAAGATTCGTCGCACCACGAGCGATCAATTTTTTCTTGTCATCGGTATCGAATAGAATCCGCGTTCTTGGATTAATTTTCAGTTCATGGCGTACTTTCATTGTCATCTTCGTATCATTCATTATATGTACATTATATTATTATCATTCTCTAGATTCTTCGCGCGAGAAATATGTGTGGATATTCATGATATTATCAATGCGTAACGATAAAAAAGAATTAAAAAAAGTACAAGCGATAAATCGACATAGTGTCTTAAGAAGTCTGACGCTTCGTACGGTCGTAGGCTCGCTCCTTCAATTTCGTTACACGGTGCGGTGTGAGATACCATACAAAGCGATGGGAGCGGTAATTGTTTCGATGCAACGGGGCCTCCTTAAGCAAGAGGCGACGTACGGCGCGCGAGGTTCCCACGTACAGGCTTCCTGTATATTCGGGCGCAGTCAACGACACGTAAAGTCGCGCGTCTAGGGTCAGACCGGCGTTCCCTCGAGCGTGGTTCCTTCGACTTGGTTCTCATCGACCGGCGTACCCTACACCAAGCTATGTGCGAGGAGGCGGCCTCGAACATCCGCGCTGAAACTTTAAACCGGGTTTTGGCGCTGCGACGCGCACGTAACATTTCGATTGCGTATATTGTGCAATTGTACAAATGCAATTTGTGCAAATTTGTTCTCTATCGCTTTTGGTAAAGGAGATAGCAGAAAGAAAGCTAGAAAAAATAGAAAAAATTTTATAAATATGTAGAGGAGAAGAGGGTAATATAGCACCCATTTTTATTTTATTGAATAACTTTGTTTATAATTAACATTTTCTATTGAAACTTGAACGATTACATCCTTCAAAGTGTTGTTTGACAGATTCTAGACTCAAAGTAATGAAATATTTATTATTTAGGACGTGATTTATAAAAATCTAATGCACTGCATAATCGATGGAAGAAAAAAAGTGGTTGTAATATGGCTATCCATAAAAATAATTTTAAAAAATTACTTTAGTTTAAAAAAAACAGTATTTTGTTACAAAATTATATATTTTTAATTTTCCATTGTTCAGAATTTTCCTGATTTAGAATTTTTCTGCGTTCAGAAACTTTAGCAATATCATTGGAAATTTCATTAGAAATATCATTTTATCGTTGTTTAACAACGAGCATAAAATGATGTCTCTAATGTTTCTAAATACCGCCTTCTAGAATGACAATCAATATATCGAAGAAATATTTCGATATAAAAATTTCGTTTAAAAAACCATATTAACAAAATTCCATGTTATTGTTTCAACTTTGTATAACTCGAAATGTACAGCCGAATAAAAAGTTAAATAACAAAAAAACACTCGAGTGTACATTCGTGTGATAATACACTCAAGTTTAAGAATAATGAGGAAGTATGTGTAATTAAAGGTTAAAAGTGTACCTTGAAAAAGTTTAGAAGTGCTCAAAAGTGAAAATGCTTTATAACAATTGTCAGTTATTATGTATTGGTATATTAGCATCATTAAAAAACGATGGGCTACGAATAACTCTATAAACAATTGTTAGAATACATCACCTAATAATGGAGATAATAGGGGTAGCCATATTGTCGACAGTAGCCATAATACCCTCTTCTCCTTTATTAATAACACCTTAAAAAATTCTTCGAGTAAAGATCGTGAAATGATGATTGCAATTATAAATATAGAGGTATTAATAAATGTTCATAAATGCACATATAATATAATAAAGTTAGAGTAATGTTCTGTAACTGCATTGAAACTACAATACAGCTACTTAGAAATGAAATAATCTGGAGTGAAAAAGAGAAAAGAAAATGATAAAAGAGAGAAAGAAATAGTTATGTCTTGAGAATTGAAAAACTTTTTACTTAAGAATAATAAGAAACAAAAAAATAAGTAAAACAAGATTGAAAATACGGATGAATTAGTTACAATGTAAAAAACAATCTACAAAAGCAATGAAGAGGAACATAATAACTGTACTATGAAATTGCTTTTATTACAAAATTCTCTCTCTCTCTCTCTCTCTCTCTCTCTCTCTCTCTCTCTCTCTCGCGTGCATGCGTGCGTGTACAGGAACTATTAAGTTTAAAAATGAGTTTTCAACATCTTTTAAAAATAGGAAGAGACAGATGCTTTGATAAATTCTGCTGAATCAGAATGTAAAGATAACGAAAACGACTATTATGCGATTAAAGAAGATTGTCCCAATTGGTCCAAACTTTCTGCGTTCCGTTCCTATCTATTTTCTCCTATGTCACTAATAGCGTCATTTCTTCGTTTCTTGTCCTTTTCGGGAATTAGACCACGCCGCGCATCGCCAAGGCGTGAAAAGGGTAAGAGCTAGAGAACGGACCTAAATTACTCGTGGGACATTCGTGGGAAATTTATACAGCCTTGATTACGTAAGAAATTTATGCAAATTGGAGATAGGAGTCTGATAAAAGCCGTGCTCTCTGTTAGAGAAAATAGTTGAACATAGTAAAACTTCATATATTAAGTAATTTTCCATACTGTCAATGATAAACCAATGGCGAAATGATAATTACGAATTATTATATATTATGCTTACAATAAAATATATTCGTAATTAAACGGACTTGTCATAAATAAAGAAAATTATTATAATTAAGAAACACTCAAAAAGTTTGTCAAAACAATATCATTTTCAAAATTAATTTTTTTATAGTCACTAATTGTAAGATTTTGTCATTCCAGCAAAACGTAAAATCACCGAGCAATTACCATTGAAAAAATATAAATCTGGAAAAAAACAGATGGAAACTTGAATCACGAGGCACGCCGGTATCTCGTTAAAACTATTGAGAAGCTTTGTTAATACCATTACCGATATTCGCGTCGCAAATCAAAGTAATCACAGTTGCGTACTTTGAGATGCGTAATGAAACAATGGAAGAGAATAGTTTCCATTTTCTATTCGAGATGAATTTGCGTGACTCGGAACAAAGACGATTTTTGCTGCAACACGCGCAAGCGTATACAAATGCATACGTTGCGCCATCATAAAGCGATGGAAAGTTTTCTAATATGAGGAAAATTGAAATTGTATCTTGGATAATAATAGCCTCGCCATAATCCCTGCATCTATATTTCGCATATCATCACGGCAATATGCGACGTTTATTAGGAAGGAGTATAATTAAATGAGATTCTAAAAGTATAACTTGAGAAAGAGAGAGAGAGAGAGAGAGACATAATTTAAATATCTTATACTATATGTTTCAAATTGGTATTTCTGAACTCGTTTTAGATCAGTCAAAAATATTGAATATATTTTTTTGCCAAGACAGCGATCTATAG
The DNA here is from genome assembly GCA_003595255.1 of Solenopsis fugax. Lineage (NCBI taxonomy): Eukaryota > Metazoa > Arthropoda > Insecta > Hymenoptera > Formicidae > Solenopsis > Solenopsis fugax. The sequence continues at coordinate 14,191 of QKQZ01003977.1, read as the reverse complement.
TTACAACATTTATCCATTGTATTCAAGATTGATAAGATTGATAAGATAAGCAAAATGGAAAATAGTTCCTCATTGATCATCGTTCTAAAGTGATTTGAGCTGAAAGACGTACTCTGTGCTGATCTCGGGATGATTTCTGCGCGAGAAACAATGGCGCTGATTTTCTCACGATACCAACACAGACAGGATGTAGCTTTGAATTTAATTTAAATCGGGAACGTGTGAAGTGCAATCTGTTATTGTTGCGTATACCCTCCATCGTCCTCTTCCCTCATCTCAATCGCGAGCAAAGTAACGGTCCATTTACCACTAACAATACTGATATATATATATATAAGCCCGTGGATTAGTGTAATGAGCATAATTACATCTCAAATTGTGTAAGAAATTAATGTCAACGTATTAGGGTTAGAAGGCCACTGTAGATAATAGGTAAATTAAAAGCAGTTTAATTACTTTATGTCTGGCTACGCGGAAATTTTCAAATGTTCGCTTGTCATGAATGGATATTTTATGTCTGAAGAAAATGACTTTTGCCACTCGGTAATACTTCCGTGGTACTTTCTTAGGAAGTTTCTTGGGAAAGTTTCGCGACTACATCTCGTCCAATTCGCATCGTAATGAGGCTGTCAGACTGGCCATCGCACGGTGTTAAGTACCAGTCCGAACCATGATCACTTATAAAAGGCGTAGCACATATATTCTAAATTAATGAGGAAATTGGAATATTACTTTCGCCTTAAAAATTCAAAAATTAAATTTTGATTAATTTTATTGACCAGCGCGATCTTCTCGAATTTCAAGCAAAATATAGTTTTATAAACTCTCTAATAATACATATATTAAGAATTATTCTATTGGAAAAATAAGTAATTTTAATTTTGACATCATTGTTTTAAATTTAATAGTTTTGATTGAAGAAACTAAATATATAAGGGAAACGTTATACAATTAATAAGGACCATTTTATCCTCTGTATTATATAAAGGTGAATTCTCATATAATGCAATTTTCGAAATTTAAGAACGTCTTGGTGTTATATTATTCCGGCCGTGTATTATGAGGTAGTACAACCAATTAAATAAAAATGTCTTTGTCAGAGAGTATTTTAAAAAAATTTTAATAAAAATGTGGCCGCAGAATGAATAAACTCATAAAATAAATATGAATATTACGGCTGTGTGTATGTTAAAGAAAACTATTTCATTTCTTATAAGCCATATATAATTGAAAAAAACTGAATAACTTATTTTATATACAATGAGACATTTTTTCGTAAATATAAAACAGAAGTAATGCTCGATAATTATGTGATGTAGTCTGTTTAATAAACATTCTCTTAATTCGAGACAAATAATATTCCGGAGAGTTTTTGAATTAATACATTTATAGACTGAACAGACATAGGGACGATTCCAGATTAACATTGAAACATCAACTGTAATAACAATATAAAACTCTTATTTGAAAATCAATTATCGAAACTGGCTGAAATTCGATTTAACGTATTGTTCTTAGCAATCGAAGTACACTTAACATAAGAGTCACATTGTATGATTGTTAACTTTGAAATTGCCCGAGGAAAGTTTCGCGAGGAAAAAGTTATAATATTTGTTATTTGTTTGACATATTTATTATTTATTATTCGTATGTAAAGTTTAACAAGCCAAATAACTTTTTATTTGTCAAATATTGTCGTTCTATTTTCTGTATTATGCGAACTTCCATATTTGTTAATCAAGTCTCGTATAATTGAGTTTAATTGAAAAACCGATAATAGGAGTTCCTCGTCGCACAAAAGGCTCCCGGTACATCGACTATCGTCTAAGTATAGTAACAATGTGGTAATTTCATTTCCACCTTTGAGCATTAAGCGAATATAGTGTTCACGATCATACTCTTGGGAATTTCAGTGTTAGTTTAAGCTGTACTTGATATGGCTTTAATATCAAACTTGACACATTTAAAACGAGAGAAAATTTAATATATCGTATTAAAATGATTTAAAGCAGATATAAGATATAAATATTTTCAAAAAATATTCCAAACTTCTTTAATAAAAATTTTCTACGGATATGAATTTACCGTATTTTAATAATGCATCCTGTGTATACAAATAAATTTGTTTGCGATGTTTCGTATAGAAAATTTTAAACGTATCGATAATTGTCTGTATTAATGGCGATTTTTAGATTTTATTTGCCCGTGATGGTGAAATAATCGCGAGAATAGCAATAATGTTCATTTGCGACATATAAGTATCGATATTAGCGATATAACAGTCACATATAGAATTTATATTGTTAAAATTAAACGCTTGCAAAAACGGTAGTCGGAGTAAATCGTTACGATTTCTATTATTAGAATTTAAATATCTTTCAATTATATATAAAATGCAATGAGTTTCAAACAATGCATATAAAATTACTCAAGCACGTATTTTCGATAAATTATTTTTCATCTCAATCATCATTATAAATTAATTTTAATTTTGCTATATATAATACAAAATTGTAAAATATATTGAGTGCAAGGTGTAATTCTATATATATTCAAAGAGCATAAGAATAACTTTTTATCTATTGTCCGAGCAATTTTTACGAATTCTTTAATAATACAAGTTTTACGTTCAATAATTGATTATACAGTAAACTCTATACAGTTGATTGCAGCGAGTTATTGCATACATATCATAGTTTCTATTTTGGTGTATCGAGAAACCATTTCGTCACAGCATGAATTCTCAGAGCCGCAGACATTTTATAAAACGAGGGCAAGGCTATATTTATCGAAATAAATTACCAGTTTTTTCTAAAAAAAAAAGAAAAAAATGCGCTGTGAAATAAAAGCACAATTTCACCGAAAATTATATTATCAAATCGTAATGTAATAATAGTTATAATATAACAAGAGCAGATAAACATGTTTAAACATGTTAAAACTAGTTTGATGCATATTTCGCTCAGACACCATTGCATTCACGTCAAAGTAAAGAGCATAATTATATGTTTCATCTACGCGGTAAATAGAATTCTTTCTCTCTCTCTCTCTCTCTTTCTATTTACATATAACTAAACCATAAATATAATTAGATGTAAATGTAATTGACCGTAATTGTTTTGCTACGTAGACAGGTAACAAAATTATCATTACGAGGTTTTTGTGGTAGTCCACCGTAATACACTAGCATCTTTCTTGTGAAGGCTAAAACTTTCTAGTAATATGCAAGAATACTCAAATAACATTAGAATAGAATAATATTTAATTAAAAATCGGTAAAATAAAAGTAAACTTGATTGTAATTTTGTTAAATACTCAACTTGAAAATGTCAGAGAAAGGTTAATACAGGTTTAATTCTAACGAATTTATAGTTGCTTGAAATGAAAGATAAATGTAATGAATTCTATTACATTATATTTTATTTGTGTGAAACTGTGTAATTTGATATAAGTCTGATAAAACTAATAGCTAGATATTTAGTTAGCAAGACATTTCAATTTATATTTTATTTATAAACTTTCAACCCTTTTAAATAAAATTAAAAGTATCTCTTAAAATCAATTAATTTAATATGTAATATATATTTTTTTTTATTCTCATTCATTTTGTAATTCATAAGATCGTTAATTGGACAACAATAAAAAGTTTTAAACGTCAATAACAGTAGATGGATATGTGGCTACAGAACGTTTTATAACGGTACTGAAACTAACTGCCAATAAATTTGATCTCGTATAAAGTGCAGAGTCAAGCCCCGACGTGCCTGCTTTTTAATATAAATCCCCAATATCGATACAGCAGTGATGTATTTCGTTTAGGAAATTCGCAATTGCTTTGATCGAAACGTATATTTCCAACACTCCATTTATATGACTTTCCAAAACTTCCTGTAGAAAAAATTGGGAAGTATATTCCTAAAGTATAATAAACTTATTGGATCATACCCCGTTCTTAACGCGTGTGTGTGTTTGTGAATAAAGATTTTTTAAAGGAAGTGAAATTTTTCCTGACAATTAAGTGATTTTAAGTTGTGCATTTTACATATTTAAATACATATAATATCTATGTACTTAATTGTCAAAACTATTAAAAAGTTTCATGCCCTTTAAAAAATCTTTTTAATAGCGGAATTATAATGGATGGTAAATTAAGAAGTACTTAAAAAGTCGGTTTATTGATTGATACTTTTTAAGCTAACTTAATTGCTTCCTTTTTGCAAGATACTCCTGCATTTTGAACTCCTTCGATTTTTTCGTTTTTTCTTATGATATATATATATATATATATATATATGAAATGTACATGATGTGATATGTACTATATATATATATANACTATATATATATATATATATCACATCATGTACATTTTTTAATATATTTTCTGATGATGTTATATAAGTATATTTTCTAACAGTGCTTAAATCTCAAACATTTAACTTCTTTAGAGATAATATTGGAGAATGGTACATGTTTGCTTTAAATATTTGTTAATTATATATATTATCATAACTGATTTTATTTATTTCGAAATTTGATCAACAAAATAATTCAAAATTAATATTTTACATGAACTTTTACATCTCAAATATTACATTTTAAATACCGATATTTATTTTTTCATTTCTGTTAATATAACTCAAAGATATTTTTTATATCAAACTATTTTAATTAATAATATCATATTGCTGTCTGACTTTTCAATCAAAAATTAATATTTCTCCGGATTATTCATGTTTTATCACATTCGCTGTAATTTGAAAATATTCTTTTCGCGACGAACATTTTCCGAATTGTGTGTTCTGAAGAAGTAGATTACAATTTTATGGAGGTATTATTNTTTATGGAGTTATTATTCCGACGCGATATTTAATAGCAGTACATATATATATATATATATATATATAATTGCGTGATATAATTAGAATATACGTATAATATAATTAGTTATATTAAACAAATAGTCTTCAGTCTCTCTACCTCTGAAATTAAAACGTTTCACTGAAGCATAGCATGAAAGATATCTCGATTTTCAAAAGATGTCTCTTCCAGAGATCATCTTGTCTGCACGAAATATCCTTGCAGATATATTCCATCGATATATCGCACTGCTGCATTTGTCAAGTAAAGGAACGGAGGCAACGAGTATACGCAAATTAGTGGAAAATATCGATCCTTCATTTATGCGGTTTTACGGCGATCTGCCGTGCAACGTTCCGTGAAAATGAATAAGAGACATTCTCCGTTTCTTCCTTTATTTGTCCTTTTCAAATACTGTCCCTTTTCCTTCTTTTTCTCTCTTTCTCTTCTTCTCTTTATCTATCTCTGGGTCCGCGACCTCCACCTATTTTCGTACAGCAAGAAATTGGCATGCCGCCACGGCCGCTGCGCCTCCCGGTCACTCGACAAAACCACCGTGGCTGTCATCCGCCGCCGATTACGTCGATTACATCACGTGTCTCTCATCCCGTCGCGCCGTAATGAAAATACATTCTCATCGCGCGATTCCACGAGTGGATTTCGCGGAAGGCCGCGAGCGTTTCTATTTGTACGATCGCAAAGCCTCGAGAACGACGACGCCCAGTTTCTCGTTCGCCACCAAATTCGCATAGATCGTAAACCACTTTTCCGTAAGAACGGTTTCGACTGCCGAGGATCGATACTCTTGCCTGCCCGTCTTTCCTGGTTCCAGGTCGGCAAACGCTGGAAATTCGAAGAGATTTACTTGGGCTCCACTCCGAAGAGTTCGCTTTATGTGCATGTTCTAAGCGAATGTGGTTAATGGATAATTTCATGGATAATTTCATTGTAAGCTAAATGCACATGTTATGTCTAAACTGTTACAACAATATCAAACAGTTATCATTACTATTTCAATTCTTATGTAGAGAAGATTGTTTAGTCATACTATGAAAATATTATCATTCTCATAATTATTATCTTTTCTTGATGCTTCAGAATTATCATCTTGTATATACATATTTTTGCAATACAAATTATATTCATAGAATAAAATTGCATAATTTTTCCATGTCAATAATAAAATTAGAACACAAACGTTTCAGCTTTAATAAAGAGATCATTTTAAAACCTTTTACAAATAATAGATAATGCCGTTTGAGAAAATTTATAATTTTGATATATATATCTTTGACATAAGTATATACTCTCGAAATTTTATAGAGAAACATATTCTGAAAAGAGTGAAAACTGAGCTCATATAACTTTTTGAGTAATTTACTACTTTAATAAGAATCAAAATTTATTTCGATTAATTTTTATTCTTATACAGTAAAAATTATCCGAAAATAGCTTGTTTTGCAATTTTTAAATAACTTTTCACTCTACAAAATTTAGAGAACATGTTTCCTATTTCTATATTTTGCAAATTTAATGATGATTACTAGCAGTATGCAGCGCATAAAATGAAATATATAATTAATGCTTCGTTCATTTCGAAGAATTCATAATGCTTACGCCTGTAAAGTTCGACTATTTATCCCGATATTATCCCGATATTACTCACGAACGTAAGCTTTTCGTGTAACCCTCATAATCCTGAGCCTTATCTATACTGAAATATAGTTTGTATTCGCGACAATAGAGGTAATATTATTGTGGCAATTGTGAAAAGTTTCTACACACATTCAAAATTGTATTTTCTAATTAAACAAATATCCTGAAGCAAGCTTTTAAAAATATCATCAGAGTACATTTTATTCGCGTTTTCACAGATTTTATACATCGTTTCATAGTCTGCTAGATGAGGAAATCCTTATCCGATATTCGGATTAAACATAATGTTTACGCGTTTTTAATTTGCAAATAAAATTAATATTGAATGAGACGATCATTACGTGGTATTTACGGTAAGCAAAAACATGCATATTTATATACAATTTTATATTAATATAATGTAATTAGCAATCTTTATGTTCCAGCAATTTTTTAAGTATTTTATTTTAATATGTAAAAAAAATAAACTATGTATAATGATATTTTTATAAACGAAATTTAGAACAAATCTATAAATGAAAGAAACCTTTGGAACAAAATTTGTACATATATCTTATTGAATTAATTTAATTGTCACTTACTTTTTGTTTAAACAAAAGCCAGTATGATGTGCAAGATTCTTTCAATAAAAATATTTCGGATTTTTCATAAAAGGAATAAAATACGATACGTGCAACTGCAATATTTTTCCTGCAGGTTATTTTTCTCGAGAAAATTTCATTCCCGGAACAGTTTCCACTCTTCCAATCACCAATGTTATCTGTGTCGATCATATAAGTTTGCGCACGGCAGGTCTGATATGTAATTCATGTAGTACGGATGTTTCGACGAGATTGAGACAGACTTCCAAATTTCGATCTCTCTATACTCTGTTTACAACATATGGCATAGGTTAACCATCGTATATTCGATGCGCATGCATTCTTCAGTGCAGCAATGTATTCATTAATGATTTTTTCATTGGCAGTAGAAGGCAGCATTACTTCGCTGTACCACGATTTTAAACTCGTTGCCACGAATAGCGAAATCGCGTGAGGATTATCATGAGCGTAATTCGCGTGCAACGTTATCTTTCTCGTCAATAATTTCTGTCAGAGTTTTCATAAATGTAACGCATACTAGAAAATTGTTTGTTTTTTATCTATCATAAAACAGCAAATGTGATCAGAATCTGATACTTATGCTAATACATATCATTATATAAGTATAGACGTATAATACATTATCCACGCAATACCCAATAAATTATTTAATTAAATAAATGCCCTGGAAATACTACATTTTGCCACACAATATTCTTTGATGAAATTAAAATATCGAACTTTCTTTAACAAAAATTTAAAGAGGGTTCTTAAATACAAATTTATGCGATATTTTAAATTAAAAGATTTTGTAATTAGTAAAACTTGAATAGATAAGAGATCAAAAACATCAAATAGGAATTAACTTTTTATATTTCTTAGATACTTAAAAGTGAATAAAATATCATGAATATTTATATAACTCGATATATTTTCTATTATATTGTATTTTCATTCGTTCTGCCTATGTTCGTCATGAAAAAATAGACGGGATATTAAACTTGGAAGAAAAAACTCGAATTAAATATGTTTTTTAGAAGTCTAAAGTGCAAAAATAGAACAATTATACTACCCTTATACACTGTATTCAGTGTTCATATCATAGAAACTTTTTGCTTATTTAGATTCATTGTTAGATATTCTTTGCGCTTTTCATTTTTAAATAATGTATTGGATAATCTTCATTTTTATTTGAAATTAATATATAACTGTGTAGTATCTTTTTTATAATTATCATTACGTACAAATTTATTATGCATTTTTAAATAATTTAAATAATTTAATGGAATAAATTTTAAATTATCTATCGACCGCGCGTACGTTATATTCGCTGATATAAGTAATTAATATTGGTTATTATGATCGAGGCATTTATACTCTTTCTTCATATAAAATCCTGTAATGTTAAGATAATTACTTTTCACATAAAACATGGTAATAATTCTTGCAATATTTATCTTTTATGTATATCGATTATATAGTATGTATATTGGTTGAAACATTCATTGTCCTACGAAATATGCTTAATAGAACGTGTTTTGTCTCGCACGGTGTGAATATAATTAATTTAATTAATTTATCTGCTATTAAGCTTACCATTAGTAACGTTGATTAATATTATAATATTGAATGTCATAGAACTTTAATACTATTGTATTATATTTTTATTTTCTGACAATGAGTAAGATATTATATAAACGCTTTTGTACATGAGTTTTGCAAAATTTAATTGTCATGAAAACTTTATGTATCCAATAGCGAATTTGAACGTACTAATGCGCACTGGAGCATACTGAAATCGATGTAAAAATGTGTGTTTAATAGATTTAGATATACAAATGGGTTAAATCCTCAATATATTTTATTATGCTTTTTGATAAAAAATATATTTTATTATTCAAGATATTTGCATTTCATTTTTACACTTAGATTAGATCAGTGTACAGCGGCTTTAATGTGCATTAGTCTAATTGAATTCACAAATGATAATTACAAATTATTAATTGTTTTACAGCAAATATTAATCCTTCGAATATGACAATAAATTAGCAAATATTTGATTAAATATATTATTTAAACCAACATGTAAGTATAATAACTATTAATAGATGTACATACATATATATAGATAAAACTTAGTAATGATAGTGGCGCAAAGAGTCTGTGCGTCTGCTCTCCGTGCCAAAGACTTGAATTTAAATCAGACTGATCAAAAACATCTGATTTTATTCTATTGCTACCTCTCGGAAGGCAATAGCAAATCACTGAGAGTCTCTTACCATAAGAACCCTTCTAAATCGTTTAAACCCATACATCTGTGTAAATTGTAAAAAAGCGCACATCAAAGAAATATGCTAAGGGGTCATCACGCTTTGACAAAAGCTAAAGATTGGAGAGGGATAAGTATAAATATGTAGCTATTTCTATTAATAGCTAAACTATTAATAGGAAAATATCTACGTATTTCCTATCAATAGTTTAAATATTAATAGAAAACTCGATATATTTTTATATTAACAATAATTATTGAGAAAGTAAATAGTTGATAAAAGATAATACTGATGCAAATAAAATTTACATATTATGCGATAATTACACAAATAAAGATCGCAATTAACAATAATTATGTTAAAGGCGGTAATAATCTTGATAACATATAATATTTAAAGATTTTTGTAATTTAAAGACTTTTATAATTTAATTAACAAATTAAATTGATTATTTCTTATATTATTCGGTTTCTTATAACAGTTCCAAGTTTAGGCAATTCCTCAAATCCCAATTGAGTTTATTATACCGCGGACGCAGGTGCTCGAGCGAATAATCGTAGTTGCAGCAATCACGAACGTATGACTTCATCCGCTTTCCTTCTGCCGCTGGCAGGATATAGATCTCCTTTCCTGCCCTGCCCAACTTCCCGAAGCAATGAGCACTCAGTATTCCAACTTCGCGAATGCACACGGACGATCGACCGACCGGCCGCGGTCGGGCGAATGATTTGGGCGCGAGCCAACATGCGTGACACCGCATCTGCATATCGTGACCACGAAAATAGCATAGTCCTGCTAATTTGTACCTATCTGTTTAGTGCTCGAAGCATCGCGATCCATGCAACGTTTTCCTAATCGGAATCGAAATGACATCTCACGTGACATTCGTCGCAATTGGAACTGAAGTGAGTGATTTATATATTCTGATTCAAAATGACTAGTAAATAATTCTGATAGGATTTGAAGCATCGAGAAACTCTTGGAACTAAATGCCACGTATAAATCAGAAGACTACATATTTTTGCACATGTTTAAAAAATTGCTTGTTAAAACTAATACAGCTACGTTATATTAATATCTATGATCAAAAAATATTGGTACGTCGAAAATGACTCCTCGAATAGTTCTACTATGAAAGAATATTATCCGTTTTTAGACAAACATATTGTATGAGATTTAATTTTGAAAAATAGTTTGTAAATTATATAAATGAGCATTCACATAAATAATTTTATAGTGGCCAATTAAAAGGATAAAAATATCTATAAATTTATTCATCAAGATACGAATATGTTAGTAATAATAACGAATATATTAATAACAAAGCAATAATAAACAAAAAAGTTATCATTCATTAACGTAATGTAATCTCACACGTAAGGTTCTAGATTCTTGCCTGGAGCATGTAGATCCAAAGAGAATACATTTCGATATTTCACATAATTGCAGAAATATTCGACCGTTAATCTTTTTGTGAATATATAAATTCTCTTTGTTGATGTATGTAATTAACATGATCACTGTGTGTGATATTCTTTTTCCGACCACAGTATTTCTGTGAAATAGGTAATAGATCACAGAGGAGGATATATTCATTTTTGATATCGGTTACAAAAGGACATCTCATTCCGCTATATGCACGAAGAATGAGTGCCGTAGTATATATATAATCATTCTCGCAATACATTGCCCGACTTGCGGAAAACGTTTTTCCTACAAGCCAACGTGACCACTGCTCGTATATCTCGGTTTCATAGCTTTAACGTCACATTACAATATCACGCAGCACGTAATAGATTGTATGAGAAGTCAATTAAAATCTGCACACCTTTAAAATTGATTCAATACAGCATTTACCGAATTATTCAAGTTATTTAATTATCCGCTATTTAATCAATGCAATATAGTGATGTTGTAACAAAGAGATGCGATTCAATAAAATACTTGTGGTTAGCTTTATGGCGCTCGAAACATCGATTGCGAAAGTAGACTTTCGCAATTCATAGAAAAGTTTATTGAAGTTGAGTGACTTCATTTAAATTATTGGAAAATTCTGCCTGAAAAGGTCTGAAAAATTTATGAAAGAAATTCATTTCAATATGCATTTATAGAAATTAATTTAAATTTTTAGAAATTAATTTTTAGTTTGAATCGCGTAAAAAAGAGCAGGCCGTAATCAACTCGACTTTGTATTAGAGTGTAATGTATTACGTTATTATTTTTTTTTACAATATTTTGCAACATATTATTTGAATTAAATAATCAACGAATTAAAAAAATAACTTGACATTGGAAAAAATGATTTATAACAATTACATATTGTATTCTTTTGGGTATTTAGCATTTTAATTAATTGAGAATATTCACCTATTCTTTGCTATTATAATTAATTTGCAGTTCTCTCTCTCTCTCTTTCTCTCTTTCTTTCTCTCAGTATGTAAACATAAAAATCAATGTGTAAAAAATAAAAATGATTGCACTACGGTAATAAAATATGCGAGACAACGTATTTTAATAACCGTGAGATTGTGAAATAGTCATATTGTGAGACTAAGCAGGTTATCACACACACAACAGGACGATGTAGCAATTAGATTTCCAAGAAACTCATTAAAACAGTGACGATTTCATGGGCATATGTACATAAGCAAATTATCGCGCAAAGGACCACAACGCGCTAACCTATTTAGAACTTAACGCAATACGCATCTTCCAGTGCGCGCATATGTCATTTTCTCTGTGATATTCGCGTGCAATGGAATTTACACGCTACAAAAAGGTTTCGCATGTAGTATCTGACTATTGCGGTCGGATTTAACGTTCCAAAGCTTTTAGGCAAAAGTTCTACCTTCGTTGAGATGTTGCTTTTAATAAAACTCACTTTCGATCGATCGCGCTATCCGCAGCATATTTGACACTGTGGAAGCATCGACATATTGCACCTTCTACAACTTTATTCGATTTATCTGAAATATTAATGCATCACCATCCCAGTTTTCAGACTCCAAAAACTCTGCAGTCACCAACGAATTGATATAATCGCAACTTGGCAACAACTTCTCGGGCTCCGTAGGTATTTGGAATCGGAAGGACTGCAACTGGTCGGAAAGAAATATAGCGATGACGGAGCGTTGGCTTAGATTCTCAGAATATTAGATATGCATGAATTAAGCAGGCACAAGAAACTACGAAAGCGTATTTCTTCGATCATTCGGTCATTTAATATTCAAAGAAGTTTTCAAACAGTGAGCTGTACTTGAGATGTATATTCTGTGCATTTTTTTCATCAGCATTTTCTCTCATGTCTTAAGCTATACGTGTTTGCAAAATATATAACGAATCACGCCCAAAGAAGTCCCTGACATTTCGTGAGCATCATGCAAAAGTTTCTTAATAATGTTGTTGAATAAGGGAAGATCGAACGCCTATTCAAGTCACGCGTTGCTACACGTGCATGATTTTCTCTGTAATATCCTATCGAATTCCGGTCAGTCTCTGGCAGTCTCTCCTTGTGAAACAACCGACAGAACTTTAGATTACTATATTCCTGGTATGCTACCGGAATTAGTCAGATTGTATCCACATGATCGTCAAGCCTTCGATAATAATTCTGAAATTGGAAGTCGATGGTCTAAGGCAGAAATTAGTTGCAAGAGTTACCAAACGCCGTAATGGAATTTACAACGTGAGCAATTTAGCGATCTATTGCTTGAAACAATAATTTTTTAAATATTTTCGAATTGATGTAATTTATACATTTTTTAAATATTTAAACAATTTTTGTGAACTCGTGAAAGTTGAAACTTGTTATTATTTCAGTCCATTTTGAAACACAGGCACATTTTACATTTTTATCTCGAATGACATTAATTTGAAAGCTGTCAAATGTATTTTAAACAAACTCTGCTTATCCAAAAATATATTTTAAACAAACTCTGCTTATCCTGTTTTACGATTTCGAGATGCGCGAAAATAAGAAGAATATTTATCTTCATACAACACATAAAGAGGTAACATACAACAATGCCAAAATGTTGATAAATTGCATTACGTATTGAAAAAATTTTTCACAAAACACTTCTCATCCAATTTGCCTTTGAACGCTTTTTTTACTATATTATTTTTATAAACAATGATTGCTGTATGGTTTTTTGTTTCACACGCTGTTGCAAGAATTGGCGTTACCGTATAATTTCCGACGCGTCTATCCTTTTATTCTACGTCAGCGACTGGATCTCGACAGATCCATACGTCGTTCTAACAATAACATCAAAGAGAATTTCAACGTAAAACGTGTTTTTATCTGAGAGATTACATCATACACATATACTTTAGAACAGAAAATCTTTTTATTATATCATAGTTATGTGCATATTTTAAAACTTTAAATTATGTTTAGCAATTACATGCTGCTTATATTTGAATATATTTGAACAAATAAACAAGTTATTATACATATATATTGACTTTAAGAAAATGACAAATATATTTTCGAGTTGATATAATTTATAAATTTTTAAAATATTTAAGCAATTTTTGTAAATTCATGAAAATTGCAATACTTACATTTATTTCAAAACCTCTTTTCATACCGTTTAAAACATATAAGCACGTTTTACATACAATATCCAATTTTACCGAAGAATTTGATTCATACATGTTGATCGTGCTTACGTTTTTCTAGATTAAATATTCCATTGCAGTATTCTCGAAAGAATGCGGCAATAGACGCAGAAGCGTATTCAAAAGCTAAAATTAACGTTAGGGTAACTGCGGTATTTACGCCGCGGGGGGATTTACATCGCAGGTGTCAGAAAAAATAGA
>QKQZ01003976.1:0-14033 GCA_003595255.1 Solenopsis fugax | reverse complement strand
CCTCTATAACATATGTCAAGGTCAACATGATTGGAACTGGGTCCCCTATAGTAAATAATTACCGAAATTATTAATTTCAAATGCACAGCCAATAGAATCAGGCGACTAATAAATTCTAATCTTATCTTAAATGGTACAAATCAATAAAATTGTAAGGCTAACTGCCGATTGATAGTTTGTTGATTAGATAGGTTCGGAAGAAAAGTTTTATGGCATTAACCTCGTGCACTCGTTTCAGGAATGCAGTCTTCACGTGTAATCTAATAAGTTGCGGAAACTTTCACCTACTTCGAACTTCCCAAAATTAGTACCGATGCGATAACGATCTTTATGCAGTATATTTCGTTTCCATATTCCGCGTACAGCAATGAGAACGGACTAACAATTGCTTATTGATCTTTTTATAGTTATTTTTGAGGTCGCCCTAACTATCTCTTTATGTTCTCGTGACGCGCAGTTCGTTTTACAGTCATTCCATTCGTACGACTTGCTGCCAAATAGGCTTGTAATAAAAAGTAGCGGCATTTCCTCATGAAATGATATACAGATATATCATGGCGCCATCCTTGAACGTTCTTGCGACGCTCAGGCGAGCTTCGCTAAAATTTTGTGCATATGGCGCGCACGTTTATGCACGGCAGCCCGATCGAAGACGCGACGAAGTGTATAAGACGAAATATTATGAATACCCTTTCCCACGTAGCGCCAGATGCCAACTTTTGTGTTGACTCTTACGCACCGAAACTGCGTAAGGCTTGCACGCGCACGCCACATCCCGTGGCAAGACAGGCCGTCGGCTCTTTTTAAGGTGACTTCACATCGAGGCGAAGCTCGATGGAACGCGAAAAAAAATGTGGTCGAGCATGGCGCGAATGTCGAGTCGTTACACGACGTTACGCCACATCGATTTCTTTTTGCGCCTTACACGGCGTTCGCGATCAAGTCTCCAAACGGGAAGAGCCATAAGAAATATACTCTAATATTTTTTACACAATTCTATATCATGCTTAATTTAATATTTTACAGTATTTTGAGAAAGTAAATAAATTAAATTAAAGAAAAAAAATTAAATTAAAAATTCAGGAAATTGATTTTTATTTAACTCTTTAAACGTACGCATTTCCAGAACGATGCATTCTGATACTCTCGACGCTAATAAATACCTAGAATTATGCTTATCATTTATTGCCATTGAGCTCTTGACAAACTTTGCACGAAAATAATATTTCGAAGATAACACGCGATGCACCGTTGCGACAATGCTCGCGTGACGTGGCATCGAGACGACAAAATTACGAACACGAAATTATTAATTTGATGGAAGCGAATTCGGGAACATCTGAGGGGCACAATTTCGCGTTCTATCAGGAAATTCTACGTAAACTACGCTCTGACTCACTCCGAACTTCGGTCCGCGAATTCGCGTAGACTATAGATCAGCACGAACAATCGATTTTCCCCATAAATTAGCAAGAGTAATATCTAATGGTTATCGAAATTCCTCACGAAACGGCATTTGCCGGCCTTGGCGGTGTCCCAGACTTGTACGTCGAGTTTTTCGCCGATCGATACTCTTGTCACAGAAATACGTTCCATCAGTGGGATTCTGTAACTCTTAACGACAGTATCGGTATCGTTAACTTATCGTTAAGCAGCTCCTTTACCACTTCAACTAATGAAAATGAATTGAATCGATAGAAATGCATTCAAATCGAAATTTTCAAATTCGCGTTTTAGATTTTTCGAATCCATTTGAATCCAAAAATAATATGAATTCAACACATAATGAATAGCTCATTTCATATTTCAACTCATTTAAATCCAAAAATAATATAATGAGGACATAAATCCATCCGAATTCAGAATGATGAATGACGCATTTTGTAATTCAATCCATTTGAATCCATTTGAATAAAAAAATACTCGGAGACTCGAAAGCGTGAACTCGGATAAATTAAAATTAATTGCAATTTTCAATTCATTGGAATTTATTTTCGTTTGCTGGAATCTCAGCAAACGAAAATGAATTGAAATGGATGGAAATGAATTCAATTCGATATTTTCGAATTCGCGTTTCAAATTTTTCGAATTCATTTGAATCCAAAAATAATATGAATTCAACATGATGAATAGCTCATTTCATATTTCAACTTATTTAAATCCAAAAATAATATAATGGGGACATGAATCCATTCGAAATCGAAATAATGAATAGCGCATTTCGTATTTCAATCCATTTAAGTCCGTTTGAATAAAAATACTCCGAAAAAACTCTAAAGCGCGAACTCGGAAAAATTAAAACAAATTGCAATTTTCAATTAATTTGAATTTATTTTCGTTTGCTAGGAATATAATATTTGTGCAAGGATATCGATACTATCGTTAAGATTTACAGAATTTCGGTGCATGTCTAATGAACGATGTACTCACTTATCGTCTTGTTGATCCAATCGGCCAAATCCTCCTGAAGTGGTATCAGCTGGCGGCTCTGCGCCGAGTGCAGTCGCTCGTGATAGAACTCAAACTCTTCCTCTTCCGGCGAGGGTCGCGGCACGTCGGCGCGATTGAAGACAGAAACCGAGGACGGTCCCCAGCTACTGCGATACCGGGTGTGCTGGGAAGACGGGAATCGGTTGGCGTACGACATTCTGAGGCTGCTCCTACCGGCTGCGTTTCCGGCGCGCGGCACCGGATCTTCTCTCGACGCTTCTCTCCTCGCTCTACCTGGGTCCTCTTTCAGGACCCACTTCACTTTCTTCGACAGTTCTCAGGCTGTTCAAGGGCGATGTTGTGCAGAGACGTCCGCCGCGCGATCAAGTGCCGCCTGCGAAGCAGAAGGAGACTACAGTTATCGCGGGACGGAGTGTCGCTTTCGAAAAATGGATGTGCACCGAGAAAGCTAATCGAAAGCGAGAGCGCAATGATAAGACGCAACGTGAATCTCTTCTTAGAAAATAGAGGAAGAATAAGACACTCGAGAGATATAGATAAACATGAGTGCGCACTTATGCGCGCGGAGAATCCTTTGCGATTTCTCTGAGAAACCGTCTCACGAAACGACGGAGTTTCTTTCTCGTTGAATAAGGGCCCTCTTTTAAGTATCTTGTCCGCTGTTATCGCTGAAGCTATAAATTCAAGACTCAAGATGAGAATGCGAAAATATCTCTTTATGTGCAACCGAAGGTCAAACGCGGAGTTAAAATCCGAAAGGCAAATACATATTGAATTAGGATTGGGTTAGAAAATTCTCATAGTTGAAATTTATACTTTTCACGAAGATATAAAGAACGTATGTGCGCAAACAAACTTGTTGGTAATTGCCTTTGCGCTGTTATATTATCGCGTGCTTCGATTTTATGAGTATAATATATACTTCTTGTATTCATAATGGAATACAAGAGGTCGAGTGATTAAAGAAATCTAAAGAGCGAGTATCGAGCACGAACCGTCTACCAACTTACAAAGGCTACGCGATGAAGTAAATATTATTTTGGGTTCTGACGAAGTAGGTATGTAGTGTTTTATAAATGGGGTTAGCGTTGTTTCCCGCTTCCGAGGAAACATATCATCTCGGGACGAGAATCAAGACTCACGCACCAGTAATTAATTAGGCCTCTATATCTTCTTGCAGTAAAAAGAAACATTTCTTTCGATACGGTAATGCCTTCAATTATGCGTTCGCATAATCGTGTACTTTACGATAAAATTAAAAAATAGTCGAATCAATAATAATAACAATATTAAAGAATTACACATTTCGCTTTTAATAATTGTATTTTATCTATACTTTCTTCAAGAAAAAAATAAAAGTTATAATTTATAAAATCCATTTTTTTTTCATTCAAAATCAGAAACGAAAAGACATTCTAAGCTCCAAAAACAAAATAAATTCATTAACGTAAAAATTGCTATATTTGTATGTTAACAGAATTGATAAAACCCCTTCCGAAGAAAACCTACATGCGTCCATACTTATAATTATAATGTAAATTTAAATCCGACAAATATGCAGCACGTAATTTGGGAGAACTTACAAACGTATATAAATTCACCTAGAAAATTATTATTTGAGCATTAAAATCTGCTTTCGGCCGATATAGGCTATTTCTTTATTTAAAATATAATATAACTATAATGTATGTTATAATGTATGTTAAAATTAAAATCTATATTTAACTATTAAAAGAACAGGAACGAGAAAGATCGGAGACTTTAATTATTACTCTTGTCACCAATGTCAAAATGCTGATTTCTAGAATTATATATTTCTCCGAACCGAGAAAAAATCACCGCCCAACGTGATGTTCACGGACAAACCTACGAGCGTCCTTCGACGTCGATACATCGATATCTTCGCGCGGCTGACTCTATTACCGCAACGTAATATATTACCGCGTCAACACGTACGCGCGTTTCTCAGATTCATTGGGTATTAAGAACAACTCACTCGAGGAGAGGCGACTTTCTTATCGAAACTTCTAGCGAGAGACGAATGACGGCGAGCGACAAGTTTGCGAAACCGGTGAAACTCGCGGCGTGTTCGATCGGCAGATGAAATTGTCGCTGAGCTCTCGATGCTCGCGCTCGGCATATGCGCGCACGTGGGCGCTAAATACCCTCTCACATATATCACGTAGACGTTTCTATAAATCGCGATGAATCAGTCCGCCGTTTCCGCGATTAATAGTGTTTTCATTATGATCGTGTTTGATAGGGTGAATGTCGACGTCAAACTCAAGATCGCTTTAATTAATCTCCGACCTAGACATTTATTCGCATGAGAGACAGGAAAAATTATGATACGCCAGCAGTTCGTTATAGCAGATGTTTATTACATACACAGAAAAAATTAGTATCAAATCAATCATTGTCTCATATATAAGTAAGAATATAAAATATTCAAAGAATTTAGTAACATTTTAAACAGATATTATTTGTGCTTAAATAAAAAAATTTAATATATTTAGTATAAATTTTATATATTTCATAAATATATTCTTCTTTATTCAATAATTTTCATGAGTTGAGAGAGAAAAAAATATCAGATAAAAAAAGAGAAATGATATTATATTTTCAAACCAAGAGTTATAATTTTTTAATACTACTATTATTATCACATTGCGATCACATTGCGTTGCGGATATATGATAATATCGATACATCTGACTATTTATTCGATGTGTCCAATTTTACAAAGTTTTATCAATTGATGAAGCAACAATTTTCTATTTCCACTTATCATAACAGATTCTTTCAACCTTTGTAATATGTTATTTAACTCTTTTGACACTGAGAATGATCCAAAACTAGAGTCGAAACGTTTGTCTTTCTGGATTTAATAAATTTATATGTATATACACACGACCATTCTCCTGTTGGCATTGTTATTGACATTTTTACTTCCTTGACCTTATTATTATCAAATCATATTGTGATCTTCAGATGAATATAATATTTCGTTGAAACTAAAATTATCATATTCTTAAAAAATATTTATCTATAATAATATTGAAATAAAAATATAATATTTCGTTGAAACTAAGATTATCATATTCTTAAAGAATATTTTACATTTTTGCTACAAGAATGATTGTTGATTTGACACTAATTTTTTTCTGCATACGTTTATTACACATTCCAATTTTGATTTTCGGAGTTTTTTCAAAAATCATCAAAGTAATTAAAGTTGTCCTCGCGTTCTAGTAACAGCGAAAGTATTGATGTATCGAGGAGAAAAGCGATGCTTTCGATGGACACTGTCGACATTGGTCGGCATGAATGAATGTGTTGTAAATCATGCAGAAAGCGCGCGTGATATTTCTCAAGCTAGCTAAGTAGTAATCACGTGCAATTACGTCCGCTTTCGAAAGGAGAATTCGAGGATCTTTACGAATCTACTTAGAGCGTGGTATCGACCTAAAGTCTTCATTAACGCTCCTCTCGGAACGCCTTGATTCCGTTGTAACAATCAGATTTACGTAATCGCTCGAAAATGAACGAACACGAGAAAGCACCGCGTAAGATCCCTATATACGGCGTACAACGTGAGATTGCTGGGAGAAGAGAGAAAGAGAAAGAGAGTGTATAGCGGTATACGTTACGAGACGCTGAGCATCTCGAGTTTCTTAAGTCGAACGCTGTTTGTAAGCGCGAACTAGCAAGGAAACGCAACGTACACATGGTATTTTTAACTAAAATTCGTGTGCCCATACTGGGAATAAGCCCGCTGCCAGATTCGAACGAGTTTGTCTTCCTGCAGCATGCCTTCGTTCAAGCTAATTTCGGGTTACAAAACTTACGAACGGTACAGAACGGTTTGCATGTCGGCTTGACCAGAGCTCTCAAAGACGTCATTCATGAACACGGTATATCGTGTAACTACTAAACGACTAAACGGCTACGCGATTGACTTACGAATCGAGATTCGAAGAGATTGCAAGACGATACGTTACACAATCACCAAAATAAAATCCAAATGTATCTTACTCCAGTTTATTTCTTGTGATGGACATAACATCGTAGAGAGATTTCATGATAATAATGGTTGCATTCAGCAGAAAAAGCAGCTTAACTGTTGTAAGATTCTTTGACATGATTTATAAATTTAGATCCGACCCAAGCAATACAGTTAGATTCAAAAATACTTTTATTAAATTTTAAAAATCAATTTTAAACTTTTAAATTAAAAAAATAAACGTTAAAAATTTCATGTGTTTTTTAAATTACTTAATAAACTTTATGAAAATGTTTTATGAGACCTTACATCTATTTTAATATCTTTTTACTGATTATACCGTTTTTATGCGAGATATTTCGATGTTTTAATTAACGTTAAATAGATGTTAAAAATGTTTAATTAACGTTTTTATACATCATAAAAACATATCGGTCAAACATGTTTTAAACGTTCATTAAACGTAAATGATCTGTTTGGAGAGGATCAGACTCATAAAAGTATTTAATTTTAAAATAGTAAAATGTTTATTTCTTCGATTTTTTAAACATAATACTTAAAAATGTTTTAGTTTTAAGTGTTTCGATCTAAAACATTAAAATGTTTAAAGCTGAAACGTCTTTTACTATTAAGTTTTGGAAAAGATGTTTTAAATTATAAAAATTTAAAACAACTTTTAAGTAACGACACTTCTTTTATGAATGCAATCATATTAAAGAATCTTTTAACAATTGCAAAGATGACTTTTCTGCTGAACACAGCCAATCTAGCTAAGATCATTCGATTGGATTACAAGGCTCTTCTCTCGTCGCTCGAAAGAAACAGCGACAAAAACACGGCGACCATCATTAGTCAAGCTTTTATTTTTCGCCGGATAACGTAACGCTCGCCCACGAGATGATATAACTCCGTCACTTTATACGTTTTCGATCTTCGCATTAATTTGTAGATGCGGTTACGCCGCTCTGTCAATATCCAACAGCTGAACGTAATTGCACAGTTATTACATAGCGCTACTTCACGCCTACGTTCAAAAATCGCGATGCCAATCTCCGTGAGCAGCCGTTTGCTGCTTCTCGTTTAAATGAAATTAAGCGCGCGATACGAATAATAACGCTTTGTAAAGTATATTACGATAAGAAGTGTATCGTTCGTTTTAGACAGCACGATGAGATCAAGATTACTTTAATTGACGCATATTGCGCATAATCTGCGCGAAACGCGAGAAATATTTACTAACATATTCTCAGTTAGCATTTAAAAGTTTTATTTCAGTTACGTGTGTGCCAGTCGTGCCTTTTCTATACAGTATGCAGTGATATAATAGCATATAATGTATATTCTCGCTTACACGAAAATATTATTTAATCAATCAACATCATTCAAACAATCAAGATTAACATCAAGAATATCAAAATAACTGTAGTTTATAATTATTACATTAATTTTAGTACAAGAAAAAAGAACAACATTTTTTGGAACGTTGAGTTCGAATCAGTTAGAAAAATTCCATCAGGTTGAATTATTAAAATACACTAGCACTGTTTGATTAGTAGTAATATTACAATGTATCATCGTTTATTTATAAAAATATCGCACAGATTTGTTTTACTTTATATTACAGCGTAAAAATTATCGAAAAGATTGTGTAAGACTAGTCTGAACTATTTCTTGCAGGAAATACGTTATTGAAAAGAAAGGCTGCATAATTACAAAAATCATTAAAATTTATTTACAAGACTTTTTCATATAAAAAAAAACACGTTCAACACTTTCATGATTTGCTTTCTAATTTCAATAAAACTTCATTATACGAAAAAAATGTCTTTTCTTATCTCTCAAAAGTTACATAATGGAAATATTTCAATAGTAGATTTGGACGCAATGTCGAAAATTACTCTGGAAACAATCTTCGTATACTCTTGCACGAAACCTTATAAACTGGTGTAATTTAAAAAGTTTTTAAAATACTGTTAGAGACGCTCATGTTTCAACCGGGTCAAAGTACAAACAACGACAACTGATTTGAAGATTAAATCGCAAGGAAAGGAAGTCGATCGAAGTCGATAAACACGGCACGGTCCATTAAAATCGATCGGGGAAAAAAAATCGAAGCGCATTATGCGCCAAAGTCCGTGTCCGAGGTCAACGGCCGACCAACAATCGAGTCTAATCGGAGGATGAGCGGCGAATTGGATCGCCATTAGAGATCTCAACGCATACGTATGTATAACCGCGCGGGATTAACCGCGTGGCGAAAGCCGGGCGTCCATCATCGCACGTCCGTCCGGCTCGTAACGCGAGTGCGTGGGCGTTCTGTTCTGCTCATTACGAGGAGACACGTGTAACGCACGGATGTCGCGCGACAATCGCCCGACGACGACGGCGCGGCGGTCCTCGAGATCTCGCGGACAATCTCGCGGACCGCATGTTGTACAGTGGATTCAACGCGAACGGTGGATCAGCCGCGGTAATGTTCGCAGCGCACCGCGAGCATTAATCGTCCATCTGCCTGCGTTTAACAGTTGATCTTAATCAAGTCTCGCCAAACAGTCTTGTCTACAAATGTTAGATTAACGATTCATTATTTTTCTGAGCGACTCTGCTAGCAGCAGAAGCCGCTTGTAATTCCCGTTTTCTTTAGCTGGCATAGGGAAGCTAATTATCAAATCAACAGTAATATTTTATCATGAGTTACAGCATCATTATTACGTTTGCGTTTTAAACAAGCTGTTTACCAATTACTTTAGGCGGATTACAATTCCCGTTTTCTTTAGCTGGCATCAGGAAGCTAATTCTTTATCAAATCAACAGTAATATTTGATCATGAAGTACAGCATCATTATTACGTTTGCGTTTTAAACAAGCTGTTTATCAATTACTTTAGCGGATTGCAATTCCGGCATGGTTTTATCCGCGGACAACTGCGAAATTAGAAGGAAAGAGAAAGATTTGCTGGGTCAGCTCTCAGACGCGTTTCTCTAGTCGTTTTACTTTTTACAAAGCGTGGCTCAACGTTGCGTGTAGGTGGTCGTTCCGCGAGAACGTGCCGCCATAAAATGTTCCTTAAAAGGAGCCGATAAAGTCGCGGTCACCCGCATCACAAAGAGAAAAAGCGGTATCATCGTGTCCGTCAGGTTGCAAAAATTCAGTACAGCTATATAGCATTATATGTATTTTATGCGAAAATTATATCGTCTCGTTTACATGCATTTCTTTTTCCCTCTGACTGAAAAAATTAAAAGTTTGAGCAAGTAGCGTATCAAATGTTATATGCCATAAACAAGTTTTTGGTGTTACATACTCGTTATATAATCGATATACAGAAAACACGATTTTTGTCGAATATAAAATAATATGTATCTTCGTATTGGATTACGTTATTCGGTTTTCATATAATTACTAGATTAATGCAAAAAACTTGTCTCGCATTTGTCAAATAAAATTGAAGAAAAATTTCGACAAAATCAAAGCATAATTTGAAATAAATTCATGCACCTGAATATAAGTATTCTTTTTTTATTTAAAGAGAATTGTCTAATTTCATATTTTTAAAAAACTTAGATTTTATAATTTTATTTATATACAATAAAGTTTATATTAATATATTTTTAAATTTATTCACTGCTTTACTAAGCTTAATTAATTTACGATTACATTTAATAAACTATATTTAATAAAGCTTCTTACTTAATTTAATGAAGTCAGTTAATTAAAGAAGAGTAATGAATAAAATGCGCCTCTGAAGCAGAAAATAAAACGATATGCTTTTTGTAATTTTTAAGCTGCTGAATCTAATACTGATCTTTAAAAATTTTTAATTTGTCGGGAAAGTATTAAAGTCAGCATATGAAGCTATTAAATATCTAGTACTGTAAATTATTATTGTTAAGCTTTACATATTAATTCGCGTTTCCTGATAGTAAAACAAAAATACTTTCATCTCTAATAGTTCTCTAATTGTTTATGTTCTACTTGATAAAAAAAAATAAAAAAATTAATATCTAAAAATAAAGGCATTGATGAGAACTATAATATTTTAAATCTTCACTACAAGAGTTGATAGTATTGTTGTTCATTACGTTCATTTCAACAGTATTTTTTATTCTATTGTTGAAGTTTACTATTGAAAATTGTGTAAGATTCGTACAAAAATATTTTTAAGTATCAAGATCCACCTTGACCGAATAAAACTTTCTTTATTTATTAATTTGTATTGTTCATATATCGATTGATTTTTATTTGTTTCATTATAATTTCATGTACTATATATAGTAGCATTTTACTATAGTTTCACTATTTCTTTAACATACTATTCTTATAATAGCTTCTTATATGTATATTTAATAGCTTCATAGCTTCATATTTTGATTTAAATACTTTTTTGACAAATTAAATTTTTAAAGGTCAGAAACAGATTCAACAGTTCAAAAACTACAGAAAACGTATAGATTTTATTTGCTGCTCTGAGAATCAAAATCGGCAATTACACATTCTCTTTAATTTAATAAAATTATTAAATTAATAAAGCTTATTAACTTTTTTAATTTACTTATTGTTTTACTAAGCTTATTTACTATTACATTTAATGAATTTCATTTAATAAAGCTTATATAAATTATTATTAAAAAAGTTAATAAAGCTTATCAACATTTTTAATTTACTTATTGTTTTACTAAGCTTATTTATTATTACATTTAATGAATTTCATTTAATAAAGCTTTCGATATATGAACAATACAAATTAATAACTGAAGAAGGTTTTATTCAGTCAAGGTGGATCTTGATAATTAACTTTTTAATTAATTTACTTAAAAATATTTTTGCACGAATCTTACAATTTTCAGTAGTATACTCCAATAGAATAAAAAATACAATTCATTTCTAAAGCCTTATGGAAAAAGAACCGATATTCAAAATCTTATTCATGTTTAACAACGCTTTTTTCAATTATTTCTAACTTCGAGCATCGAGTTTGATACATCTTAAGCGGAATATGTGTAGCGTCAACAAAATTGCTCATTAATTCTGTAATTACTACTTTTCCTGCCCAAATAGAAAGTATTGTTTTACGCGGAATTGCTTGTGTCGGTTTAATTAGTTGAGGATTCTTCGTCGTTGCGAGCAGGTATTTCTGAAATTAACATAACGAACGTTAGGGAATATACTAGTCGAGTCAGACTGCGTCAACAATTTTTCTTTTGTACTTTCGAATAACGATAATCAGCTATAAGTTTCAAGAATTTCTGTACCTGTAGATTTTTTTTACTTGCATGTTCAGAATAAAACTGCAGCTATGCATTGCTGGCGCATTTGTCATCAACTCTCGTATCTTATCAAACTTTCACAAAATTTCCAGTGATCGTAAATTATTAAAAAGATACTTTAGAATGATAGGCACTCCATCGTACCCAAAACAGGTATCTACATTCGTTAGGAAACACTCTCTACGAGATAAAGACGGCGTTATCCGATAAGATGGATAACGCTACTCGAAAATTATTATCGTGCTCGCGGAACTTTTCGTTTCGACAGCAATCGAGAAAAGAGATGAAACGAATGTGTAAAAATACAGTCGGCGTAATGCGGGGCTAATTAAAGCGCACAAACAGAGCGTGCCCGCCCAATTACCGTTCTCGAGAAGCACGCGTATATACGGCTGGTTTGTCCAACCCACTAAAAAACACTGTCGCGAGTTGTGAGTTTCATCCGTCTGTCCTACAAAGTCAATTAGAGAATACCTGGTCGGAGAACAGAGATTTCCCCGTACGCGGGGAGGGACGCGGGAAAGCTAAGATGTGTAGGGTGAAGCGCGCGGCGTGCGTCGCACGTTCGATGCGTGTGCTCTCGAGACGAGGGAAAGACGAGCGAGGGAGCTCTAATCGATAAGAGAGGTAGAATTCGTATGCATACAACCATAACGCCAACTTTCACGGCCTTTAATCATAATTGCCGCCCGTACAGCCTAGCTCACGCACGTGGCACTTAATAGATGATGAATGTGTCATCGTGCTGTTGCAGGAAATTTTATGTTCTCGAGGAAAGATTAATGAAGCGTCTCTATTTCTTCTTTTGCTCGCGTCTCGACAACATCCTGATGTGCCTGAAATGACACGGATGTTGGTACGTATGAAATGGATTCGTCGATTTTTCATTAAGATATCGTCACGAGCTCAAACACGTAACGCGTCCGGTCTGCAAGTAATAGAGGAAAATCGCCAGTACTGACCCACCCTTTTAAAGCGGCACCCCCGTATTTCTCGGAAATTATACATTGTACTGTATTAATACTGATAAAAATGTAATCTCAGACAATTAAAGAAGTAAAAACCAATTTGTTTTGTACATATAGTACATAGTTTTATTCCATATAAAATCTGCTAAAAACGAATTCTTGAGAAACAAAAATAAAATTTGCATGATTTTCTCTTGCAAATTGCATAGTTGAAACAATAGTGAGTATATTATTAATAATATTCAATCATTTTATGTTTGAAGCTTCCTAAAACTGTTTTCTTTATATTTTTCTTTTTCATATTTTCCTCATAATATGGGTTGAAACACAAAATCGCTATGTAGCGAAAAGCAGACTACCTCTCTGTGAAAATAGATTATAACTACGAAATCTTCAATTATAATGTTGATAGACATTTCATGAATTTTTTCATATTTTCTTTAATACCTTAAAGTAGGAAAAATAATGCGTCGAACGCAACAGATCTATTAAAGTACCTACACTGAAAAAAAAACTGGTTATAACTACCAAATGTATAGTGAAATAGTATCAATTAAATATTTGGTCAATGTAACCAAAAATAATTTTACTTTTTTAAATATTTAGTAACTTATACCAGATTTGATAATACTTACTAAACATTTAGTAAAATAAAATTATTTTTGGTTATAATGACAAAATATTTAATTGATACTATTTCACTATACATTTGGTAGTTATAATCAGACTTTTTTTTCAATGTTATAAGATGCTAAAAGAAAAACGTATAAAGAAGGAAAGTTCAATTATGGCCTTTTAATTTATATAAACTTTGTTGATTAATACATAAAAATATATTTTATTATTTAGTTTATCAATTTATTTCATAGTTAACTCCTTCCCTATGAAACTTTGTTTGATTTCTGCTATTACTATCTAAGGTGCCAGTTTTGGGGCCCAATTTCTCAAATGCTCTTTTTGGATTATAGTGCAAAAACATTAATTATTACAAAATACGAAATAGTATATAAAAATGGCTATATCATCTGATAAAAAACACTTTCTAGCTTATACACTGAGAAAAAAAATTGTAGTGGTGGCAACTATAAGAAGACAACTATACAAATTTTGTTAATAGAATTATAATACACAGTTAAGGGAATTATATTATAGTTATTGCAACTAAGTTAATGATTAAAAGAACTAATAAAAATAGTTGTAATATATTATATTATATAGTTATTACAACTATTTTTCATTAGTTCTTTTAACCATTAACTTAGTTGCAATAACTATAATACAATTCACTTAACCCTTAAACACACCGATTTTGTAAAATACGGAAACACATTTGCGGGTCTGAGA
>QKQZ01003965.1:0-18237 GCA_003595255.1 Solenopsis fugax | reverse complement strand
CACTTAAATAAATTTTCAAAGCATATCATTAAAAAGTGACTGAACTGCATTAATTACTTTTTTCTAAAAATAATACACTGCTTACTGTTATTACATTTGTTTAACATTCAACGATATCTTCATTTGAAGCAGATATTTAAATCTACCTAATAAAATTTTTACTTTGCCTATTTTCTCCGTAAAATGGGTATCTTGACTTCTTCCTTTTGTGTTAACGATATATTCTCTAGTAGTAATCAATTCGCGGCAAGTAACGCCGAGAAACCTGACTTGCCTTAACTGCGAATCTCGTTTGCTATGCAACGGAACCCTACAGACCGTCATTATCATATTACACGGGCGCATCTCGTGTATGTTCTGCACCACGCGACCATCCCCTAACGGAAGACGCGTTGGTAGACGAGGAAACGAGCTCGGTCGATGGTAGCCTTCGCCATTTTCGCACCTCGATATCGTTAAATTCTCGAGCAATGCTTTGTCGATGTTTATGTATATACATGTCTTCGATTCATCTCATTTCATTCCCTAACTTTTTTCATTCTGTAGCAAATGTGCTACATTGTGAAACTGAGCATCATTTGTAGATATAATAATTTTTAAATATTATTAAATATTTAGATATTTTACTTTGAAAAAGCAATTTTCGAATAAATCTTTGAATAGATTTATTCTTGCAATGCGTAGACCCTATATTTATTACTTTATTTGAAACAATTTAAATAGAGAGACTGTAACAATTTTTATTATTATTTATTGTCATAATTTTTAAGATTTTTTCTTCTAATTGCAAGTTATTTTTTCATGATAAAGATAAAATAATCCATTGCGGATTAAAACTGTATTACTTGAGTTTATTCTATGTTGCATTAAAAAAATAGAAAACAAAGATGTTCCTCCCTCTCTCTCTCTCTCTCTCGAATCGATATGATTCTCTTTCTCTCGTCTCTCATATGTCCCTTTTCGCTTTCAGTCTTTCCAGGTTAGCATTGTCACTGCGAATGTCTCGCAGTATTTATCGGCGTCGGATTAACAATGTTCTAAACTATTTCAGTCGACGTAACGCAGCGACTTGCTATTGTCTTACCGCGCAATACGATCTCGCTCCTCGTTTACTAGTAGAATCGTTAGAACTTTGTCGCCGACAATACTCTTATCCTATATCGCAGAAGATACGACGGTCTGGATATATTAGGGAAATTTCAGATTCTTTCAAGTAAAATTCTTGAAAGATATAATGAAAAGAGATAACGAAGAGATAACGTTGCACCAATTATCCATTGCGAGAAACGTTAACGTTGGAAAACATCGATAAAAAAAAGAAAAATAAATTGTAAAATAAATCTAAAAACCAAAATACCACAAGCATTGATACGTACAATCTAATTAGGAAGACATAAGACCACTGACGTTAATTGAATAACAACCGGTTCGCTGCATTTACTCTCGGTATTTGTTCATATTACAGTTACAGCCATGATCAAAGAACGAACAGATGTCAATCAGAGTGTTAACGAACTGAGCATGTTAGTATAACTGTTTTTCAAACTGTCTGATGGAGTGAGGTGGTTTTTAAAACTGGTTGTATTACAGACTGCGCATTGCTGTCGTCTCCGATAGCAAGCTCTGTAATCAGACATGTTATACATCGTTGTACAGTGAGACGGTAACAGTCGCTTGATTGGTTGTCGAGACGGCAACGATCAAGAGTTCTATCTTAGAGCACTGTGGACTACTTTGACCGGATAATTGTGTGTGTGCCGTGCTTCCTAAATGGTCTGTGTCGCGAGTTACACGGTAAACACACAGCAGGAGGGCTTCGCGCAGAAACGACTTTAGTGTTTGCGGCAAGCAATCTTGCCGGGCAAATTAGTGACCGAGTTAATTATCTTTTGCGATCAAATTGTTAGGAGGGCCAAGCGGCATCTGTCCTTCTGTATGATTATTTATGGCGCCAGCGAGATCAACTATGTTGGTCAATGGAGATTAGATTACTTCTGTTGGAATGGGGATTTGTATAAATATATGGTAGGGATACTTATTCTATAAAATCATTTCTCTGCAGGGGATTCTCAGAAAATGAATTGCGTCATACGAGTCACAAAAATATCTCGTGTTTCGTAGTCGTAGATTCTTTTAGAAGATAAAAACAATACGTAGACAGTAACATTTCTAAAATATTTATTGACTAATTATTCCTCTTTAAGCGTGGCAATAAAATGACACTTTAAAATTCAGATGATTTCTCTGGAAAATCATGTACGTTCGACAGCGACGCGATTGCATTATTTTATTATTTGTGATCAATATCTTCGTATTATTCATATTACAGTTTTTGTTACAGTACAATACCACGTCCGCTTTAAATTGTTTAAAAACAAAAATACGTGATAAATGCATATTTTTTTAAACTGCAATTTTTGCGTGTATTTTAAAGGATTCATAATATTCCTCTGGGGAATGTTATTGCAAGAAAGTTAATTGTTAATAAAGTCTGTGCGATATCGCAGTCTTACTGAATTTTTCACACTTAGCTTAATTTTTCACGATCCGATGACAAGGACGCTTCAGCTTTGATTGCCTAATACGTTTTACAAGAACATTCGATGCGTTACGAATTTATACGGAATCGCATTATAGCAACGCGTTTCGGTATAATCTCCTGACTGTCTAATAACAGGAACAAAAATAAATGTCAGACAGTTCGATCTGACATTTCTGCCAAACAAGGACGTATCTTTGTAAATAATCTATAGTCACCTTGTAGCTCTATTTATTGCAAAAAAGTATTCCCGATGCACGCTGTATTATTTATCCGAACGTCACCGTCATTTACTTATAATAACAGTATCGAGAAATACTTGCCTGAAGTCCTTGGTTGTCTCGACATCATCTTGACTCTTTCAAAAATTATCAAGAATATTTATTTTTTCGCAATTTTAATGCAGGAGTTTTCATATGTAAGAACTTTTTTTTTTTAAAGCAATTTTCTATAGTAACAAAGTGATCAAGCTTTCTTAGACGATGTATACATTTTTATTAATTTTTATTTTATTATTATACATTCGTGTAATGTTATTTAATGTCACACTCGAGTAATATTGAACTCGCCGTTCATCACTTAAGATTCTGCTAAGAGACGGTATTCGACTACTCATTTTATTCCAAACCGGGACGGGGGCGGAAAATTAGCCGTCGTTCGTCGACCGGGGGCGGACGACAGGTCTTTCTATTCTCGAGGCATTCGCCGAAGTTCCACGTGGGAAGCGGTAATGGGAGGCAATATAAGCAAACAGTTAGTCTCGGTGAGTTTCAGAAGAGGCTTTATCGTCGTTTAGGTGCAACAGCTTGCAATCTGACATCGCTGGATTTGCAGCTGAATCGTCCGTGTATGAGTGCGCGCGATGCGAATACGATTATAGGCGTACACATGGTTGCGCATAGCAAGAGGGATCTTCCTCTCTCTCTCTTTCTTTCAACCGGGCTCACAAAAGCTGCGATATACCGCCGGCGGTTGCCGCGGTATTTATTCGTCGAGTGTCACATCCCGTCATTGTTCCCCTCGCCTCTCCCGTTATCGACGTTTTTGCACGCGCTCTTCCCGCTAGAATGAATCTGAGACCCGGTATAACAGCCAAATTCTTCAGAGAAAAAGTAGACGCGAGGAATGCACGATCGATAGTTTAAAATTTTACGGAGATAAAAGATTTTTCTTCTCTTCTTTTTTTTTTTAAAACGTTGATATTGTCCATCTTGTTAAATTCTTTATTACAGTACGTGTGGTTTTATACGGGATTCAATCCGATCAAATTAATTTTTTAAATGCTGCGGGAAAAGCGAAGAGCCATCCGAAATTCTCTCAGATATTCGAGTCGTTCTCAAATATTATCTTTATTAGTATTACTAATGAAGCGGATAATGAGAAGCCAAGCGCTATTGTCGATGTCGTTCACTTCATTATGATAATGGAGCCGAAGTCCGTCGATCTTCTGAAGGCGTTAAATAAGAAAAAAGAAAAAGAAGTAAACGCGGGATATACACGTTATCTAGGCACCGTCTCTGGCGCCGTCATTGATCGATGGGCCACCGCTCTCCGAGTACTAAATGATAAATAACTCATTTAGCAAGAAATATGGGTTCGCGCCTGATTCTTGCCAGCCTGGCCTTTCGGTTGCTATTGATAACCTACGGCGCGAGATGTGTGAATGGGTGCGTTCGGGGGATTGAAGGGGGTGGTGGAAAGCAGGGGAAAGGGGTGGATGGGCGAGAGTGGGCATCCATCGGCCGCCGTTCATCGACCGCCGCGCTCTCATACGAGAATTTAATTGTCAGCCATACGAAAGCGAACCGGTTATCGATTCTACGAGAACGTCTCTCTCTATCGGGCGAAACCGCCGAGTGGTTTGCACGTGTTGCGCCTGCATCCCTCCAGCTGCCGCCCTCTGGAATGTTCTCTCTCTTTCTTGCTCTTTCTCTCTCTTTCTCTCCCTTCCTCCTTTCTCTCTCTAATGTCTGCTTTACAGTCTCACGCTATCTCTCGCTAGCGTTCGCTTTTTCCTCTTTTGGTCCTCTTTTTATTGATTCTTTAAATTAAAATGCATCGTGGCATATTTAAGTTAATGCATTTATCTTTATTCTCGTGCGCAACTGGCGTACGAAAGCAATAAATTTATCCATATCAATTATTTCTTGCGTAGGCTCTCTTCCATTTCCAGATCAACTGTTAATGGCATTAATGGTAATAGAATCATCAAAGAATTTGAAATGGATTTTTCCTTAACGAGAGAACGTTGGGCAAAATTTATTATTTATTCGTCACAAATTTTTAATCTTCAACATCCGATATTTTTGAAGTTAACAATTAAGATTCAATTATACAAAATTCGCTTAAAATTAGATATGAAATAAAGTTATGTATTTACTTCCTTTTAGAAAGCTTTGCTTTCAATGACGTACAAATACAAAATCTTCCTGCTGTAAGGATTTTCATTTTTGATACATCCTAGAAATTCCTTGAATTATTATCCATTCATCTGATAGAAGAGAAATATGGAAGAATTCGCCAGAAAATATTTCTCGACAGAAAAAGAGAAAAAAATACTTGTCACGTATGTACGAAATAATGCATAATTGCATAACGTTATATAATACATTATAAAAAAACATGTACTATATTTCCATTTATTTCTTATTACTATTTAAAAAAGTTTGATATAATTTTTACGTCACGTCTATTATACTCCTGACGTCCATTATATTCCTAAATAGATAGTAATATAAGCAGGACAATAGTGAAAATATTTATTAGAAATGCAATATAAGTTTTCCTTTCTGTTCTTCGCTTTAATACGTAAAATTAGCCGTATTGTTTATTCGTATTTTACCGCGTGTTGATGGTAATTTCACACGGTTTATATAACCGAGGTATAGTGGTTAACTTAGTGCTCCTAAGGGATGTGTATCCTCAAATACATATGTATAGACATACACACACATGTACGCACATAATAAAATTCTCTCTCTGTCTTTTCCTCATTTCTCATTTCTCTATTTATTCCTCTATATCCTTGCTATCGTACGGTAATATCGTTTTACAAGCAATTGCGAAAGGAGATACTTTAGACTAATATTTTTAAAGTTACTGAAAAATCTATCATCTGTTAATTGTAGCGAGTAAGGCGCTTACATGCGCTGTTAATATATATTGTTCTGACACTCTAGACTGTTCTACATTGTTGGATTATATCCTTAACATTTGAACGAGCTTCTATTTTTGCTCTATTTGTAGTTTCCCTTTTAGACCCATATATTTTATTAATTCTTGCAAATTTGGAATATAGAGCTTTCCTTGCTGGAAAATCATTATTTACAAATTCTTTTTATTAGTAATGTATAAAGTCCCTGTAGTCCCTTTTATTAATAATGTACAGTCTCTGTCAAGTAAAAAATGATTGCAACCGTCTCGACTTTATTTACCACTTATCGCTCGTTGCGTGACCTGTCTATACATTTTTCGAGAAACGGAGATTATAAAGATTTCCATCAGAATTTTTCGAAGCCTGATAGCCCGACGAGCGGTATTATGTAAAGCGATTATAATCTTCGCTTTTTATACCACCTATACACCGAATATACTCCGTCGTCGCAAGGCGGAAAAAAAGTAACACGCGAAAAATGAGGTCAATGCAGAATTCAAAAAGAGCTCATTGCAGCATCGCGTCGATAAAACGTAACCATTTTTCACTCTGTCTCTGCCGCTCATTTAACCCTTTCCAATAATCTTTCTAGGTGCGTAATGTCGGAGACCCATTATGTAGGATTTATCAGAATAAATATCGATGCGTCTGATGTGAAGGATGATTTACAGTGGAATCTGGTTACAAGGAACTTCATCGAAGTTCTAATTGAGTTTGCTGCGCTAAAATTATGCTACATCGAATTGTCTGCGTCAAATTGAAATATCCTGTATCCCTGCTTCGGATGAAACTGGAGGAAGAAGTCTTGCAACTCCTCCATCGCGCCTTCTGACAGATAGCAATTATCTGACAGAACTCGAAGCCCTTCATGAGTCAAAGAAATATGTAGTCGTGATGAACTTACTCCAACTTTCCCATTTATTCTAATAAAGTTATATAGAAAAATAAATGTACGCTAGAGAGAGATAAAGAATCCGTTGGAAAGACAACGGAAATTAAAGACCGATGGGCGTATAAATTTACAGCTAATACAAATGAACGTAGCGCAATCGTAACGTCAAAACAGACATGGAAAGTCTCTTGAGAATATAAATTTATAATACGGAATTTTTTTCTTCCTACTTTCCAGCGTAGAATGGAGACATGGGATAGATATGGCTGAAGTTTCAACATTCTATATATAGTTATGTCTTATAGAGCCTCGATCTCCGGAATAAAGGAAGAAGAGAGAAAAAGAGAAAAAAACAAATTACGTTGAACTCGGATAGACAAGAGATCGATGATGCGCGGCCTTCGCGCATCGCCTTCTGAAGAGCGATGATGGAAAGGAGAAAGATAACGAGAGCGCAGAAAACTTGCAGCTATTCCGGTCTTCAGGAGTGTTAAGGGTCGCTGACTCTCCGCCTGCTGCTGCTGCTGCTGCTGCTACTGAGAGCCGCGCTTTCGTACCGTTCTCTCGAAGACCGTCGCCGTCATGCGACGATCGATCCGGTCGCGGCACCGCGGGCATCGCGAGCTCAGACAGACAGACAGACAGACACGCGGATTGCAGTCGAATGCACGCCCGGGCGAAGCGAAATGCCGTCCTCCGATGCGGCCATCGAACGCAACCGCGACTCTCACCACATGACCTCGCCGCCGAGACGATTCTAGAAACGCCAGGCTTAGTCGATCGGTTCAGTTCGCACAAAAAGGAGGAAGCACGAATGCTTTTTATAATTATTGAGCTTCATTGTGTACGATTACACGGGATATGGAAATTGAAGCCGTGACAAAGAATTTCTCTGCGAAAATATATCAAGTGAATTCTTTCAAATGCTTTGTTTTCGTGAAGATCAAATTTAAAATCTTGGAAAATTAATCATGTTCCTTGTTAATTAATCATTTTTCTTGTCAAAATGTCATAAATAACGAGAACGCATGAAATACTTTGTTCTTTTTTCAAAATGTAAATGTTCTTCAAGTAGAAAATGGTAATTAATAGTAAAGCCATTTTTTAAAAATAAAACCGTGTTTACATTAATATGTTAAAATTATTGATACAGCAATATAAATAAAATATTCTATATTAATGCATTAATATACCTTATGTAACTTAACTCAATACATATAATTTTAATATATAACTTTCATATTCTTCTTTTAAACGACTCGTTGAATTAAAAAAGTTTCAAGATAAATTTCTTTTAATAATTTAATAATTCAACCAAGCTTTTCTAAGGTTTTAAATTTTCCTCTAGTTTTTCAAATTATTTCGTAAATAATGTTAACTTTATCGCGACTTATCAATAGAATTTAGAATACATGTGCATATTTCTTTGAACTATAAAATTTCTCGTTAGATGAAAAAATTGATTAGTTCAACAATAAAAACGTTTTAATCTTTACTGTTACAACATGTCCAAGTTACTTCTGAAGTAGCTTCAACTTTTTCACGATTCATCATTATAGAATTAGTAATAAAAAGATTTTACGTTTACATCCACAAAAACAAATTGACATTTTAATCCATGGAATTTATTGCTGGACAGAAAGATTGATTGGACCGATAAGAAAACGTTTTGATCCTTATGTCATGTCCTGAAGTGGAAAAAGACATTCTTCGTCCAACTCAAGGTATATGAAATCG
Organism: Solenopsis fugax; assembly: GCA_003595255.1. Taxonomy (NCBI): domain Eukaryota; kingdom Metazoa; phylum Arthropoda; class Insecta; order Hymenoptera; family Formicidae; genus Solenopsis; species Solenopsis fugax. The sequence goes on along the minus strand of QKQZ01003965.1, from coordinate 9,915 downwards.
ATCGCAAACTCAATTGATCGTAATAGTGGGTAAAAGAAGAAAGGCAGTGGTTTGTCACATTCTGAAGGATATAAAAAGACGAAGTAAATTCGGACGACACATCGCTTTCTTAGAATTAGATTCGCGACGATTGTTTTATACGAATATTGGACGATAAAACTTTATGCTTTTGGTAATCGAAAAGCGACGAATGCTCGTCGACATTACGCGATAAACAATATGATCATGCAATAAATTTTTTATAACTTCAAAATCAAACCATGTTATTTATATCATTTAATATTTTCTACTATTTGCTTGTATAAATAATTTTGAATAATTAATAAATATCTGTATGCATATACGTGAGAAAGAAAGAAATAATCGATGAAATTATGAAATACGCAATTAAATATCGCTCAATTATATCTCGATAATTTATCATGTGGGTGTTTATAAAATTGAATACGATTTAACAAAAAATTGAAACATTCAATCGATCAAATTTAATTTTAAGCCATATTGCAGCAAGGAAGAACTTTGAAACTGTCAACAGTTTATGTATAACATACGATATTTATTCTATTTTATAATTTAATCGCTCACACGCGTATGCGTTTAATTGTTATATTAGATCGTAAATTAATACGTATTTCAATATTAATTTGTTCAATACTTTATCAAGTATAGAATTAAATGTAATCAATTTTGCACAATTTCGTAATGCATTCACAAACATCGAATAATGTTTTGCTAAGTAATTTCGATAAAAGCCAAGTAATTTCTCAACACACGAGTCCCCAAGGAGGTCGTCGACCGATCTCGAGGTTGTTTTTCGGCCTTTCAAAGACGTCTGCCGTCATATGAATCGATCCGTTGCATTTCGGTGCATCCGAGAGCAATAGCTATACAAACATCCTACAGTAGAGATAATAGAGCAGCCATTCAGACAGCAAAAAAGAGAGATAAAAAATAAATCTAATATTGTTCTCATCTGCTCGATATTGCACTATCAATGCCATTTTGTTCTGTATTTTACTGTGCATTATTTGCAAGTATAATACATCATATATCACAACATAACATATCCTTAATATATCAGTTTTGAAATAAAAAAAAAGCTAAATAAATTTAACTTCGCACGTGCAAACACAAATTTCTCTACGTCGCAAATCTCTGGAAATCGAGAGGGTAAACGTTTAAACTTTTATATTTCTTTCATATTCGTAATCGTCCTGAAGTAAATTTTAATCGGCAATATTATCATTAATATATAAAACCATTGATTTAGGATGCGGTATACTCTGCGAATTTTCAGGGGCAGGGGGGAAGAAGTTTACATGTAAGACTTTGCTAAGAAATTTCGGTTTTAGAACTTCGATTTATTTGATATACTGTACTCACTCACTTCAGCCACTGAAGCCATTTCCTTTCGAAATCCGAAACCGATTCACGGGTCGTCAGGATGGAATCCTGTTCAGTGGCCCTTTTAGAGAAGCTTTGTATTCACGGCTGAGCACCGCCTAGCACTAAAGGGCCGATGTCCACCGCGTACGAGTGGAGAACGTTACGTTCGTTCACACAATTTATTGCTATCAGGTAGAGAGGGTACGTGATTGGAAAGGTCGCAAGCGAAGGGTTTGCCCTATATAGATCGGCTTCTTTAAAGGCGAACGACTCTCGTGCTCCTTACGATCCACTCGACGAGAAAATAAACCTTCCGTAACGGGGACGGATTAAACATCGAACGTAAATCCGGATTTCTCACCGCACTCTTCTGGAAAATTCATGTTAATCTCGTGTCTTATAAGACAGAAAGAGTTTTTCTTTCTTTCTGCTGTGGTATACTCCAGTCATTATACATTACCTGATTAAGGTCGAGCTTGATTGTAAGGATTATTAATGGCTTAATCACTTAATGTGTACGTTCTAATTAATTTGCAAATTTATTTTGTATATTTCGAAAATCTTCATGATTGTATAAATGGTTGTATTAATGGATATATAGCAATTAAATAGATAAGAATTTTGATTCTCTCTCTATTTATTATATCATGATGCATCCTAATTATGGATAAAAAAATTTTGATGTAGAATTTAAAAAATATATATATTAGTGATTAAAAAAAATAAAACCAAAGCAAATGCGGAAAAATACGTCGAAAATTGAGAAGCTGCAAACATGGAATGTCCAATCAAATTTTCGTTAAGACATTGTCGTTAAGACTTTAGCGTTGTTAAATTAATGCTGACGCGTTATGTAACGCTGTTAAAATATTAACGAACAATCATCATTCTAATTTGCCACATTTAGTCGCTGCACGTCGGTGCAGCTATTTGTCTTACACGAGACAATTAACTCTCCCAAAAACTCGTTACAAGGTACATCTCGGCTTGCCATTACCGGCGCCGCGCTAATTGGATTCGGATTAAAGTAGTAGCATCCTCGGTGCTGTTTTAGCACCTTGAACATTCAAGAAGACGTTTTTGCTTCTTTTCGGCGGCCATTCATTCGCTCGTCTTTACGAAACTTGAACGATAAAGCACAATCTTTATAGATCAAACGGCCTTAAGCGCGTTTAGTATAAATATGTTTCTTTTCACACGTCTTGACCCTCTTCACGGTACCAAATCGACCCTTCGGACAAACGAGCGAGGCGTAGATACGGATAATTTACACCAATACCGGAGCTATTTATCGCTCCGGTGGCGTAAGTCAAATTGCGAAAGCACAATAGCTGCTGAATACGCACTAAATGTGGTTGGAAACGCTGGGGTATGGGAGGTCGATAGCTGCACCGAATGAACACACGTAAGCCGACTCGTGTGAATTTAGATAAGATATTTAATCTTAAAATCCCTCAATTGAATCTGTTACGAGGGATTTTAATAAAATTGTTAACAAACTTAAACACTTTTTTCATTAAAATCCATTTGATACATAACTGAATTGTTAAAATATCATTAACAATGTGCATCAAAATACATTACATTGTAGAGTATATAAGACATACTTAAACAAGACACACACTGAGAGAAATGTTTGGTAAAATCAACCAAAGTTAAATAGTGATCAAATGAATTTTATAGTTGTAATTACTAAATATATAGTTGTTTTAATCAAACAATTTGTAGCCTTAATCAAATAATTACCTTCATACAACAAATTACAAAAAGTTTTGCTAAATGTAACTAAGTTTTGGTACCAGTAACTACAAAATTCATCTGATCACTATGCTACCAAACGATTTCTCTCAGTGTATACCATATGTCTACAATGTCTTTGGATACAAGACATATACTTAGTTTCGGGTGTTTTCTTCATCTGTTATCATTAATATTAACTATTTTACTAATAAAATTCTAATAATACCTTTAAATATGTCTGCTTAGAAGAAGCGTCAATAATGATTGAAATAATGCGCGGTTTCGAAATTTTCGAAAATTAGATTCTTTGGTAATAAACAGCTTTGATAATAAACAGTTCAGTTTATCATGCACGTGACGTCTTTAAGCATCTCCACATTATACAATTACGAATAAGGTTGTATCTTGTAACAACCGCAGGATGTGGCGACGTATTAGCTTGATATGCTACTCAACGTGGGATAGTCTCAACGTTGATGTTCCGTATTCTGGGGGTCCTATCTGACACATGATTTCAGAGCGAGTCGCGAGTTACTTCGAGCGACAGGTGTTGCCGTTATTAAGTCGGCTTTAATTAATTATATAGCGAATTATATAAAGCGACGAGTTTAGAGTTTTGGATGTCCAGCGCTACTTTTGTAGCGTCAAAGCTACTTCTATACTACTGAAAGTGGAAAAAGATATCTCCGAGCGCTCGCCAAATTTCTACTTTTGCGCGAGGAAAAACATCGCAATTTTCGTGCGAAACATAAAACGTAGAAAAGAAGCGCCCCATTTCACGAGTTAATTGACACGTGTTCCCAAAGTTACTTTGCAGAGAGATGCTCGTTAAAGGGTCAATATTTTCCAAGCGAAAGAGCCTTGCGTGTCGCGAGGAGCCGCGGGCGCTCCGGCGATCTTATTCTTAAATTTAGTCCTACCAGCCGGCCTGTCCATGAACGATGGCGACAAAAGAACCTGCCATCCTTGAAGGTGGCCGATCGAGCGTGATGCGGAGACCGAACCCTTTCCCTGGTGGGAAAGCTACTCCCCCTTCGGCGCTTATCGGATAACCATAAGTTTCAGCTAGATCAAAGCACTTCTAGTTCTTCTCGTTCGCGGCTATCTCTCAGTAGCCATGTGAACATAATGGCGATTCGCCATAAAAGCGAAGCTTGTCCGAGGGAAAAGTTCGACGGCGCGGCGCGGCGGTACGATGAACTCGGCGCGCAGTCGACGTCTTACGTTTTACACGACGGATGATGCATTATGCATCTCGTCGCTGCGATACAGCGTCGGCGCGTTAACAGCGTGATATATACTTTCATCGATATACAGGGCGTGCCATGCGATCAAGCAAAAATTGAGGCACGTGCCGAAAGAAAAATGATCATCTTTTAGATAAAATTGTATTATTCGATATTGTTGGAATATTATCTGTAAAATCTATGCACTGCTTATAGCGGTTCATAGTGCACAGAAAAAAAATTAATATCAAATCAACAATTCATTGTTTCATATATAAGCAAGAAAATAAAATCTTCTTGGAAGAATATATAATCTTAAACAGACGTAATTTGCTTACATGGAGAAAATTTTTCTCTTCACGTAAGCAAATTACGTCTGATTAAGATTATCAAATTCTTCCAAGAAGATTTTATATTCTTTCTTATATATGAAACAATGAATTGTTGATTTGATACTCATTCTTTTCTGTGTGGTTCATATCGGCATTATATATTTCTTTTGTGATTCAATCGAGGGAGCGTCCCTTTTTGTTAATTTTACCGAAACTATTACTATATCTGTGGACTTTTGTGTGAATTCCGCGACGCGAGGGCCAGGATAAATGATAAATACGAGAGAATTATTGTGCCAATTAATATGTGCGCCTTTAATAATAGATCGGTTGTACAGAAGCTATGTGTGAAACTCAAAACGGAAACGTGTGTAACAAAAGCACAAAGATCTAGAGAAATGTAAAACAATATATCGATGAATTCGATTATTGCCGAATTATGAATCAAATTTTCCAGTCACTTCGCGCGTCTGCAAAGGTCACCAGAAAATTTGATCCAACAATATCGAATAATAAAATTATTCAATAGTCAATCTCACATTATAATGCCATCTCGATTATCGGCTTCCACGAAAATCGAGCGCATCGATACATTGCTTTACATTCCTCTAAATTTCTAGATCTTTGTGCTTTCGTTACACACGTTTCCGTTTTGAGTTTCACACACAGCTTCTGTACAACCGATCTATCATTAAAGACATACATATCAATTGACACAATAATTCTCTCGTATTTATTACGTATCCTGGCCCTCGCGTCGCGGAATTCACACAAAAGTCCACAGATATAGTAATAGTTTCGGGAAAATTAACAAAAAGAACGCTCCTCTTCGATTGAATCAAAAAAGAAATATATAATGCCGATATGAACCGTTATGATTAAGTGCATAGATTTTACAGATATGATGTTCGAGATACAGACGTACACAGACGCAAACATTTCGATCCTAATTGTTGGGATTCTCCTCAGTGCAAAAATTGCCAACAAAACTGTAGAAATAGGATGACCGTGCTCTGATATCCGAACAATCGTGAGACTCTCTATGTGTTTAAGCATGAATTAGTAAAAATTGTCGAAAGATAAAAAAGGGGGAGAACCGAGCGAAAAATAAATTCAAATAGGATACACTAAATTTATTCGCTTTTCCGCAATATCAATAAACTGTGAAGAACGATAATTAGAGTGATAATTAAAATAGAAGAAATTCATGAAGACATCGCATCTGTTTTTAACTTTTTATAATAGACTAAAAGGATTACAAGGATGCTTTTCGTAATTAATTTTTTTTTAAATCTACTGTGACATAATCCGCTGCTAGAAGATTTTTCAAAATGAGATACTCTATTTGTGGAACCACTTCAATCATTTTTTATCCGTCATATATAAGGCGGCTCGCGGGCGACTCTTTCCAATTTATCTTAGGATGCCTTTATTAAGTCGGAATAGATTTCACGTGAATACCGAGAGAGAAAGAGGCACTTTGTATAAGTGTTACGTGTACGATATACGTGAAATGGAAAAACATTCGCAAAGATTCGTAATAATCGATGGACGAGTGTTTCTCGAAACTATTGTTCGTAAACATACTTCGAGAAAGTGGTCGGGCACGAATACATCTCGCGACGAAGTAGCGCATACCAGAGATCTGATCCACTCCGAATGGATATCGCGTTTCTATTCCCTTTCCAAGCCACACCGCCCTGCTGTGATTGCAATAGATCCCCCCCATGCTACTCAGAATTGGATTTGTCTGAGATGCTGTTCAAACATCAACGACGACATGCCATTCTTATGGATAAGAGCGAATAAAAATGTAACATTGTTCATCTAGAAGAAATAACCGCATTTGTGTTTAGAAAATAAACTGTATGAACAAAGGGGAGTATTATTTTAATAAATAATTTAATAGTCAAAATTTTCCACAATCTTCCAAACAAACAATACAAAATTAACATTTAGCAATTTAAAATGTGATTTAAAAAACCGAAAGATTAATGCAAATATAATAGAAATTCTGTTTGCATAATAAGTATCTCTTCACGTTATTTTGCTTCTTTATCTAGTTTTTTAAAAGTATATGGTTGTTTTTAAGCGGGGCGCATTAACGTGTTAAGATTAATTATACAATTTGCGTGCTAGAATGCTTTTATCGAAGCGTTAAGGGAAACAGCAACCTGCTTATGTCGTGAGTGCCTATAAATCTCCATACACTGTAAAATGCGTTCCCTGCCGTTCGTGGGTAGGCGATGATTGTTGGTACCTTCGGGGATCTAGAAAATTGGATTCTCTTGACAAACTGTTTAGGTTCCCCTCACCTACCCTTTCTCTACGAGTAGAACGTTGATAGACGGTGTTACGGATTTTCCCAATCGCACGTAACCAGAGCTGCCGCTATTTCGGATTTCGTATCCAGAGATTGTCAGAGATATATCAGTTAACATTAGGTTGGATTCCTCTTGGCGTTCAATCGTTGCACCTAACAAATTATATAGCTTAAGATTAAGGCAAAATTTGCTGATTAATATCGTACAGATAATGTGAAAAATAAATTTAAACGTAGCTGCAAAATTTTCAATCTTTAGACTTTAAAATTGGAGATATACGACCGTTAATGTAAACATACAATTGAAATAAGAACGCCTTGTACGGTCAAGCTGGATCTTAGTGCTTATTATAAATTTTACTTGTGTGATTTTTATATACCTTTTTTCAAATTTTGACTTTAGACTTTAGTTACTTTAGACTTTAGACTTTAAACTTTAGACTTTAGTTGAATAATTTCATGGCCTCATATTAGAACAATGTAAACGTGTATTTTGCATGATTCGTTCTAAATGAATCATTCTTGATTTTTTTTCGAACACTCAAAAAAATGATCTTGCAAGTACAGTCACAAATTTTGGCTGCAAAAAATTAATCAAGATAGATAAATGATTAACAAGTATTCCCAATGCTTGTGATATCGCATATGTTAACCAATCTAAGAGAGTAGAGACAGAATTTATATCTGAACTGTTTTTGAAATTTAAAAATGTTTCTGTAGTGCCTACTCATGCTAAGGCCAATCATAATTTGTTATAAAATTTGACTGTATAATTGCCGATGAGACCTAAATTTTCAAGACTTTTAAAATGCGGCTGCTATAAATTTTATACGTGACAAACAATATTTTAGCGTATACAAAAAATAGCGATAAATTTTGGTTGTGACATCTAGAAATATATCTACATCAGCAAAACATTTTTTTGAGTGCAAACTTTATGATTTTTAATATTTTTTTTAAGACTCGCGAGATATATAATTTTAATTTTATTATGTTTTTGTGTGTAATTTTATTTGTTAAACCGTATATGTTTTATTATTATGTTGCTTTTAAAAATGCCCTTATGTCTCTGGTCAAATCTATTTGATAAATCACTTGTTTATATTTAGTTATTTTGATATTTTTGGTACGGTCTCTGAAGAGATAATTTATACGCGTGGTCATTATTAGAGAGTTAATTATTTTCCATACTAAATCTCGAGTTTTTTATATCTAGTGGCAGCATGTTAGGAAAGAGCTAAACAATCTGTCCGGCGCGCGTTCTGCTGACACTGACGTTAAATTATCGCGGGATTAGCCGAGCTTCTTTCTCTACATTCGTTCTTATTCGCCGTCGCATAGGCCCCATATTTCTTCGATTACTGCGAGGCGTGCTTTTTTGTTCGATCAGCTCAACGATCGTTTGCGCCCTTTCGGTCGCATAACGTCGACAATACGTAGGGCTCAACGACGACGGTGGTCGCGCTCAGGAAGCCATTTTGAGGGAACGAACGAGGGTGGAATAAACGAAAGCGACACTCACGTGTATTGTAATACGTGATCGGAGTTTACAATCAAGTTCACTCAATATGGCAAAAAAGCTGAGATCACCGAGATTTAGCATTATCCTCGTCTCAATTCTTTAGTTCCCCTCATGCCCATTAATGGATCTAACAATGATCGACATTAATTTTTATATCAATATTTTAGTCCCGTATTAGAATGATTTAATTTATGCTTAAGTGAAATCTTTTGTGTCAACATTTTAATTGAGTCAATAAGTTTTTATGTTAACAATTGATATTATAAACAAATAATATTTAGCAAGGACTCTCGTATTTAAAACAACAAACAATTGAAGGATAGGCTACTGAGAGTCAGCGCGGTTATAAGTGCGCAATTAAACTTATTACAGTTTTTTTAAAACTGTTTATTCATACTTAAGCGATACAACAATTTAAAACGATTATCTCATCATGCTTAAGCGATAACATAAATTCGAACGAACGTTTTGACCCGCTTTGGAGTCCTCTTCAGCGTATCAATATAGAAAATAAAAATTCGAGACGTCATCAGTTCTCGTCAACGGGAAGCAGTCACCAACGGTTTGCCAAATCCATAGTGGCATCTCTACCCGTGTCAGTGTCGCAGGAAATGACAATTCTCAAACAACTATCGTATATTGTGTTAAAGATAGCGAAACATTATATTAATTAAGACTAACATTCTTATGACTCACCCATTAGAACTGATGAAGACTCAAGAAGCCTTGGATAAATTTTTTCCATAGGAAATGAATTTTTTCCTGTCAACTTATACACTCAAGCGTTTATCACTCCGCAATGTGTGCTCACTATCTTAAGTCAGAGTGCATACTGTCGAGTCGCCCGGATTATAATGTCTAACATAAACATCACATAGCAAGTCAAACCGTTAAGAATATACAAATAAATATACAAACTGTGAGAAATAATAAGAAGTAAAATCGAAATAAGACTAAAAACGCAGCGAGTCAATTATTACAATCCGAAGGTCACAATTAGATGACAATAAATAAATAAATCAATTAAAATGAGTACTAATGGTTATATTGAATAAGTTTATAAATGTGAAAAATATAAAATTATTAACAATAAATTGTCGGCGAGCATACTATTAAAAATAAATTGAGTCACAACATGTATATCGTTCACGCGAATGTTAGTTCCATTACAATTTTTTTATTATCGAAAGATACGCATGATGCAGGCACTCCGTAACAGTTTTAAAAAAACTGTAATAAGTTTAATTGCGCACTTATAACCGCGCTGACTCTCAGTAGCCTATCCTTCAATTGTTTGTTGAATTAATATTATTTAATAAATAAATATACACTGAGAGAAAAAATTGTAGTGGTGACAACTATAAGGGGACAACCATACAAATTTTG
>QKQZ01003963.1:0-21589 GCA_003595255.1 Solenopsis fugax | reverse complement strand
GTGCCTCCACAGCTACCAAGAATGCGACTACCTTTCTGGCTGCTCCGCGGATTTTTTTCCACCTACTGATTGTCCTACCGTGGATCTCGGGCTACCCAACTCCTCCGGCCTTCGTGCACTTTACTCGTTAGTACTTAGAATGCTGCCGACGCGGCTTAATGGAAGCCTAGTGCGTGCTTGTACGAGATTATTACGCCTCCTTGCTGCTACTTGCTGCAGCTGGCACTCTTACTTAAACGTTATTTCGATGTTCTTGAGAACGGCACGATCTTATCCATGTACGCATTATATGGCAAGTCCAATTCCAATATCTCATTTTAACCGACATCCGACTGCCGTAAATTCAGTGGGCACAATCACAATTTTATCCCACCATCCACATTATTAAAAGTTCAAGGAAACATAAAAATAATTTGGTTTCTTTCTTCGTGTTAAGTGTACAAATAAATAATCCACTATTTTTTTATGAAATTCAATATTTATTGTCAAAACATACCGATATTATTCAATCATAAAAGTAATCCCCATCATTTTGCAATATTTTCCTTCATTTTTCATACAAGTTATAGATTCCGACTCGATAAAAAGATTAATTTTTTTACTTGCGATGAAGTTATCAAATTATTTTCTTATTTTTTCAATATTTTTAAATTTTTGTTAGACAAAGCGTGCTGCATCGAACGAAACAAATGATAATTTGAAGGCGCTATGTCTAGTAAATATGCTGGGTACAGTAAAATGTCCCAGGTCAGTTGCAACAGCGTATTTTTGACCAATATCACCACATGAGGTCGAACATTGTCACGCAGCAATTTGACTGGGTGACCTTTTCCAAAAATGGGTCACTTTTTCTTCAACTCCTCATTCAAAACTGGCGATAACGATCTGAATTTACTATTTCACCAGGTCTAAATAATTCATAATAAATTACACCTTTAAAATCCCACCAAATAGCATAACTTTTTGTATGTCTCGTTTAGGCGTCTTTGTTGTAGGTTGTCTCGAATTTATCCATGATTTTCTACGTTTTGGATTATCATAATAGAGCCACTTGTAATCATCAGTGTAATGATTTTCCATTAAAAAAAAAAAAAGATTTTCTTTTTATTGCTCAGTAAGCAATAAAAGACGCTTCGATTCTGTCATTTTTGTTTTTCTCACCGTACATGTGGAGAATCGACTTTCTTTTAGAATTTTTCTTATTTTATGCAACCGATTTGAAACTTGTTGCTGAGTTATTCATAAACGCAATAAAAGTTTTTTTTGAGTAATACACTTGGATTTTCATCCAGTCTTGAACATCAGCGTCTTCATATTTTTGAGGCAACTTAAATGCTGTCGATCATTCAAATCACCTTCGTTAAATTGCTCAAACCAATATTTGCATATGTCATATGACACAATATTATCATGTGCAAATTGATTTACACGCTTTTATAGCATTTTTCCCCCGCTGAAATTCGTGTAAAATGCAGTGATGAATATGCTCCTTATTTGTAGCCATTTTTAGAAGTAGCGTTTTGAAGTTATATTCAAATTTCGACATACCGTACAGTTATTAATAAAGTGTTATCACACTACAAAATGGCGCGATAATAAATTAAATTATTTTGTTGCATATATGAAGAAATAGTGGATTACTTATTTGTAATAATGATATATTTCTTTGTGTACAAAAGTTTATATTAAGAGCATTAAATTTACTATAATTAAGTTATGAAATTCCTTATGTTTAAAGGTGTGTAAAGCTTCTTATATAAAATGATTATCTTCATAACGCAATAGAAAGCGAAGGATCACGTCCAGTTGTTCGAAAGTTTCCCGATCCAAAGTCTACCAACCCCGCGAGGAATATGCGGATAAGGGTTGCTTTTCTTAAACAGGGGAAAGGGCGGGAAGTTGCGAGGCAATTAGGAAAGTGTCACACACACTCCTATCGCGACTCACCCTCGCAACATGGCGACCCCTATCATGCTCTATCACGAGGTTATTAACACGCGCTAAATCGTCTATGGGATGTGAAAGAATCTATGGCGCATTATAAGAAGCAGCGCACTTAGCACGCATTTATTCATCTTTCTTTAACATCTTCTCAAAATAATTTTAGACGTTAAATTACATTGAGTTACACTTTAATCACATTGAACAATGATCCATCTCGAAAATTTGTGTGAGAAAGACTCGTAAAGAAAATAGATTGCTGCCGCACAGTTTGAAAAACGACGACGTAAACTTTTCTTCTTTGCAATTTGTACTTCTCATAAGAAAGCAAAGTTCGAACCTTGGCCAACGAGCCTTCGATGCCTACTAAAATGACAAACGCGACCGCAGAACTTAATTAAACTCGTAAATCCGTCGGCACCATCGTAGACTTCCACCGTTGTTGCGTCTCCTAGTACTTATTTACCTCGCAATACATTCTATAAATGGCGCTCTGGCCAATTAGAGACGTCGAATGCATCATGTACCTGCGTGAACCACGCTCATGACTGACTCTTGTACTGCTACTTTGCATTAAAAAACTTAATGTTAATAGGATTGCGTAATGATTTGATAATGATATTTTTATAAATACTCTGTAACCACACAGTTGTAAAAAACATTTCTAGGTTTCTTACAATTCTATTCGGCCAAGAAATCTTCGGTCAAGTGCAAACTCAATTTTTCTTTAACAAAATCGTTAACATTGTCACTTCTACGATTAAAGAACTTCATATCCAAATTTCATTAAAAGGGAACTAATTGAAAATTTATAAAATGAAAAGTCTCGTTTTATTTGCACTTCGGAAACATTTTAAAGAATCTCTCTTTATGGATTCTAACACACATTCGTTGGTCGCTGAGGATTCCGGATGCTCTCGAATCTATTGAGAAATCTTACCAGACGCCTTCCGCAAAGTGGAATTTCAGAAATCCTCCTCCTCTGCGGCAGTGCCCGGTGGAACTTTATCGCCTTCTGGTTTATCGCGTATCCTGGTGGTACAACATCCTTCGTGTCCGTCCAATCAGGCGCGCACTTGGCGGACGGCTTAAGGAAACCCGTGGCGACCGCTTAGCCCGACCGCGATAATAAACAGGGCAGCCGTGCCGTTCCGTTTCCACGTATTCTTCGTGTTACACGACAGGGGACCGGGCGAGAGACTTAGCCGCAGATAGGCGGAAGCACGGGGCGATTCCTTTCCTCGCCTCCTTACGTCGAATCCCCAAAGGATCGCCGTATCTTCCCGTCGGCGATAAAGTCAACGAGCGTGTCTGACTAGAGGAGCCTCCTAATTAGTTCTACCAGTGAAGTATATTCGTCTTGGATTCGACGATCGCACAGCGTTCTCGCCCACCTGCGGCGAAAGGTCGAGCAATTGGCGCGAGGAGGTGGTCCTTTCTCTTTAATCCTAAAGTGTCTTCATCTTTCTGTCACGCGAATAACATTGTGGCATCCTAAGAACTGCCGGTTTTAGATTACCGTTATTAACCATAATTTTTTTAGTCGATAAACATATATTAATTACACTATGTGACAAATTTAAACTTTTTTTTGACCATAAACTAGACAAGATGATTCTTATAGATTTTTTGTCACTGAAGGCGAATCCGTAAACGAACTGCTGTATCACGTCACATATTTGAGAAAATTGGACTTAAGGTTGCCAAAAATGGCACTTTTGGGTACTTTTAAGCTAAAAAATGTGACGTAATAGAACAATTTCATTTACGGATTCGTTTCCAGCAATCTAAAATCTATAATGATCACGTATTTATGGTATTTTTAAGTCCAATTTTCCCTGAAATGTGACGTGATAGAGCAATTTTAGTAATGGATTAATTTTCAGCGACAAGAAATCTATAAGAATCAATGTGATCTAAAAGTCATGTCACAATGTTATTGAGTGAGTTTATTTATGATTAAAAATTAATAAAAACAAAATTTTAGTATAAATCTGAATGTAATATTAGACATGTGGGTAAAGACACACTTTTGAATACGACGAATTAAAAAATGCATCATCATGAAAAATGTGCGACATGTATCTCGATAAAACGCTGCCCTATAGGAAGGGTAAGCTCAATCGAATCAAACCCTTTGCTCCGATGCACCCACCGTTTTCCCACGCGATCGACGCGAGTTCCAGACCACTGGAGACAGACTATTACTACATCCCGCGTTTCTTCTGCTCACGCTCTTTCTCATCGTTGCCAATTTAACTTCCGGTATTCAGATCTGAAAAGAAATCCGCCATTAATCCGCGTTGAGTAGGCGAGCCCTTAAATAACATTCTCAGACACCTTAGATAAAAATTGTTTTCTCTTAGATAATAGAAAAAATATAAATGTATTAAAATTACATCAAAATTCAATAATAACATGACACTCCGGTATCAAATTCTTCTTTTAGACAATCATTGAAATCTCCGTAGATAAAATGGAAAAACGCGGACGAAATCATCGGAAGATGATGCGGATTATGCAAGGGTGAGTGCTCAATGCCAAAAATCGAGACGTCCCTCAATCAAGAATACTGATTCGAATCGATTTAAGCTGATCGAGGAGCGATCTCGAGCAAATCGATCCAAGGTTGATTCGCCGACTGAAATCGTAGAAAGAATCATGTCGGACGAGCGAAGCGAGAAAGTGATTCACGGAGATCGGGGTCGTCATTTTACCGAAACATTCGTTGCACACAGGCAAAAACGTCTTGAAAGTACGTTTCTCAACAGAAACCGTGCTCCTTATTTTACAACAATAAACAATTCCTTTAATTAATAATGATTCATTTCGAGACTGACACATTCTTCGCTTCTTTAAATTTATGATAATAAAAGAACTTCTTAACGTTATTCGCGATTCACGCCGCGTTCCTTCCCGTTACTTCTCCAAATCGTAAATAATCCCGACCTTTGCCGGCGGATTTGAAGTTCCACCACGTTCCTCGTAGTCGTTGCCATTCGCAGAAAATGTTCACAATGAATTAGCATACTCTTATTCCCGGCCGCTCTACAGGAAACTTTCTTCCCAGCTTAACGAGTTTGATTTCATGAATCATATCGAGAATATTAAATTGACCGGATAGTTCACGGTGAGTATTGAGTCACGTATCTCGAATGTGTTGTGACCGCGCCTTTTAAGTATACTTGATCTCGTCGTAAATTCCACAATGTAAATTCGGCATTTAATCTCAATGCCGCGGCAAGCAGATTCCGTGCGTGCCAGAACAGTGTCGGGCCTTTCTTTTTACGTCGATCTCGCGTCTACACCGGAAATTCCACAGATCGCAATGTCGTCACCTGACCCCGTCGAGTTACCTCGACCCCGATACGTAGCTCGTAATCTCGGTAAAGGATCTTGTAATTGCAAGATCGACGAATGATCAGGTAAAATGGCTGATTATGAAATTCGGTATTTCCGAAAAATATACATCCGTGTAGCGCGGCCGTGTATCGTCGGCAAATTTCATGCGTCTAGAGATGATCATGGGGCGGGGGGAGGGGGGAGGGTTACCTACCTATAATTGAAAAAAACACGGGAGGCTCTTTGTGGGAAGAAGGAGCACTAAAACGGGTGAACGGAAGTACCGAGGCGAGGTAGACGAATTAGGATCGGGAGGAAGCCCATGCTCCCAGTCTTTTTTTCCTGTACGAAATTCTTGTACTCGTAGCATCGCCGGTACACTGACTCGATCGTGTCGACGGAAGAAAGGTGAGGAGAGGCGAGAAAACAAGAGAAAGAGAGAGAGAGAGTGAGTGAGTGAGTGAGTGAGTGAGTGAAGAATAGAATGGATACGTAAAGGGAAGAAGAGGGTACCTCTCGCGCAGAGAAACGAGAGAAGAAAAGGAATGAGAGACAAGACAAGAGAAGGTGGAGGAGATAGTTACGTGATCCACGCTCGAGAAGGCACGGCTGCTTCCTTTCGATCGTACCATTTTGCCTCACAATGTTACAGGTCTCACCTGTTCTTATTTATTTTTTAATGTCGGTAATATAATACATGCCAGTGAAGAATCTTCCAGATATCCGCCAGTTCTTTTCATCGCTTCAAATAACGTCGACTTTCTGATATCGGAACTGACAAACGCGATAACTTTGATTTGTGGAAAAAAAAAGAGGAGATGCAATTTGTATTAATTATTTTACAAAATTAGAACGTGTCTGGAGAGTCATTAAGAGTTAACTGACTCGGTTCTCGTACGAGTTACCAGATGGCTTGAAACGTGAAAACGGATTCGTACGTGCGTGATGGTTCGTGGAAAAAAGCGGTTACGGACGACGGCAATCCATCAGCAAAAAAATAAGCGAGCATTGTCGTGACAGAATTCAGCCGATAAACAATAACGGAATCAAAGACCAATCGCCAACGACCCATCCGAAACGCCGACCCAGCGCAGTCGAGTGGCAAGAATTCTTCGAGACCCTCTTAGGAGCCGTACTTTTTTGTTACTCTGGATTAATTGATAGCCAATCAACGATACGACTTGAGCGTGGTCAATTGATTAACGATCTGCTACCGCTTTCGCTGCTATTCCGCTATACTAGCAGCTAGTAGAATAATTCGCGGTAAAAACGCAGAATTATCATCAAAGAGAAACAGTACACTTTCGTACACTTTCCAAATGCAAAGCAACGTATGGAGTAGCTGCATCAGAATTGCGTAAGCTGCATAATAAATTTCAATTACAACAATATTAATCCTTCGCTTCCCAAGTGGGGTGAGTCGTTCGCGACATAAATGAAGAGTACAAAAATTATAATAATTGTTTCGTTAGTATAATTATAGTTTTAAAGATTCTATATCGATATAAATAAAAATAAATAACATTTATGTTTATTTACTATATTTCAATATAATTTTTAACGTCATAATCGTGCTTATACGGCAAATTTTTTTAGGTCAACCTCTCCCCTTATTTAGAAACTTATAGGGGAAATTAGGAATCGCGAAAAGTTAATAATATGAAGTTTAAACATACAATCTAAAATTATCACATAATGAAGCAGTAATATCCCATATAGCATAGAGCTTGCAGTAACATTGTTGCAATGTTGCAGCAATATTGCAACAATATTTCTGCAAGCTTCTGTGCTGTATGGGACGTATTGACATTTTTATTTATACCAGAAAAATCTGAAAATGGGAAAGAAAATTCATCTCTCCTTTATCTGAAAAAAGGCAGGGCCACCTACGCGAGTTCCGTCGGCCCGGGTCTTAATGAAAGGCCTTCCGTGACCCTACCGTGCTTCAATACAAGGAATTTGAGTATACCGATTTAAACGAATCCGGATGAAGCTCGAGCTCGAGCTGAAAGATTGTAGAGTCTCCAGCAGGAACAAGAAGTTATTCTTGGAAGTAGCAGTGTCATTGAATGAAAGGCCTCTCCGATTCGTCTGGTTCTTCTATCTTCGCTGCACTACTTTCTTTCGCGGTTTCGATGCGCTCTACATTCATTTAACAATCGCAATCGTGCTAAACGCGATTATAGAATAGTTTTAAAAAGTTACGAAATGTTTTCGTGCTTTATTTAGAAAGCAATATATTCGAATTGAAAAAATAAAAAGTAAGAAAACACGTGAATGACAGATCGAAACGTCTCAAGGGAAAAAACGATCCTAAAATTACGTGAAGAAAGGATCGCTGAATACACGTACGTATACACGAAGCGTACTGTTACCTCAATTATCCTTTCCGTCGCTTTTCGAAGACACAATAAATAACCGGCCTTTCAGAAACCAAAAAGGCGTAATTGAAAGTCGCTTCCTTTCAGCGCCCACTTTTGAGGCGGGCCTGTGAAAACGTTTAGTGTACAAAATTACAAGTAAACTCCGGAAACTCGTTCGCGAAATCTCACACCGGCGCTTAACAGCGGGGCGATATTTTCACATGAAAATAAAATAATTACTTATTTGCTATAACAATTTTTATTACAAATATTATTTTAAAATGTGATAAAAATAATAAACATATAGTATAATTAACAAAATTCAAATGTACAAATTGTGTGAAACGTATAAAAAAAAAACATTCATCGTATTTTTTCTTATCAAATGACTCGATATAATTTCTATTTTTTATTAACACATTCTTGTAAACAAATCTTTCGTAGATCGCGATCGAGTTTTTATGTTATCTTGACCAGTAATTACTACGATACTATGCGGTTGAAGCCAAGACCTCGGAATTTCCGGGCGCATCGATGGAGCTCGCCATTCATGCTTCCTTCTTCATTCATCCTGAAAATGGCGCGGGAACGTGTTGCCGGCGAAGAAGAGGCAAGAGAGTTAATCCAAGAGATCATATCAAGAGAGATACAAACGCCAAAGACTCGAGGGTTAGAAGAAGAAAGAGATAAATCGAGGAGCTGAGAAGGAGAGAGAGATGAAGGAAGAGGCAAATTCGTCAATTAGTTCTTTTTTTCGGCACCTAAGCCCGGAGCCCCATTGTCCGGGCCAGGACAAATTACGGCACGATGCGTGCGTGCGAAACACAGAGGCCCAGGCTCTGCGGCCAGCTCAGCGCAACGTTACGCTAAACAGATTTCCTCCTCTTACAAATTCGGAACCGGCGAATTGAATGGAGCGTCCAGGAACGGTGAGATAAAGGAATGCACAGGGGATGAATGGCGATGTGAATGAGAACGGGTTGCGAAGGAGCGGCTGAAGGGGGGTAGGAGGGCAGGAGAGGCGCGAGAGAACGCAAACCGAGCGAACGAAATTACCGGCGATGGTCATTGAAGTCGAGCAGCGCGTGAAGCAACGGCATTGTCGATCTCGGTTTTCTCGCAGGTTGAGCCTTCAGGTTACTGACTCCCGCGGGATCTGTCGATCCGAGGGAACGAATAGCGCGCAATCAAATTACTTCGAGGTGAAAAAAGACTTTCGATACTTCGTGCTTCCTTCCCTACGCATTGTGATTTAATTGAGCCGTTGGGCGAAGCATAAATGCATTCGCTGTACTTTTTTTTTTATACCGACATAACGTGAATTTTATCTACTTTTTTTTATAGGAAAATAATAATTTTTATTGCTAATATACATCAATGAAAAAGATATTAGAAGAAAATAGTTAAATTTTACACGCGATTCATAATATGATAATGAACTTATTTAATAAACTTTCAGTCTATTACCTATACAGCATTGAAACTTTCAGTAACATTATTTCAGAAACGTTGCAACATTGCAAGTTGCAATGTAATATTGCAGAGACGTTTCAGAGACAAACAATATCAATATTTAACCGAAGTTCTAGCAATATTGTAAAAATATTATAAAATAAGTGCAACGAGTTTTTTTCTTATCTCTCTTGGATGTCTTTATATACTTTTAAAATTTGTCTATTAAATTTAAAGTGTTCTTCATATTTGTAGCAACGCGTTCCAATATAACCAATTGCATCGTAACATTGCTGTAATCTTACATCATAATATTTCTAAGAGCAGACATTTCAACGTTGCCACAAGCTTGCAGTAACTTTGTAGAAACATTTCGCAACTTCCATGCAATATTACAATGCTTCAGTGTAAGGTTTACGCAATGTTTCTGCAATTTTTCGGTCCTGTATAAGTAGCCTCGGTCTTTAGATATTTTCTCTCGATCAAACGTACAAGATCGAAACGGCAACGGACAGACAGGGTCTCTCTTGCCGAGATCTCAACGTCTCCGAGAAGAAACACTATCCTCGAGACAGGATACTCGGTATAAGAAGAAATCGTTGATGGTAAGCGATACGCGCGAGTTTCCTGAGCGCGCGTATGCATAAGACTTCTCCCGTTCGCTGCGTTATGCCCGGTTTATGCGCCGACATATCGACCGATATATCGATCGCGTATAGCCCGTCGTTGTATCAAGACGACGCGGCAATATCGACTTACATTACACGACCGAACGAGCATCTATCTCGGTGGGAACCGAAGCCCCACGAGCTTCTTGAGTTCTTCTTAGCGGCTATGATCTCTCGACTCGCCCGAGATTCTGAATCCTGCGCACGCCACGTCGATCGCTATGCCGACGAAGGATGAGATCGACGAGGTGGAACCGGCACTCGCTGAAAGCACGTCGAACTCGCGACATCGCGTTTCTTTCTCTTTCTCTCACCTACTCTTCTTTTCTCTGTCCTCTTCTCTCACGCCTCGAACCACTTCGAGGAAAAGTTTCGCTCAGTTACAGGAAAACGTCTATATATAGCTAATGAGGAAAGAATACGTTTCCACGGTAAATTTCCGAGTATAGCTAGCAATACCGAATTATGCAAATGTGCACGATGCCTCGTGCGATCAAGTATACAAATCCCGATTAGTTGAAGCTAACTTAGAAAAATTTTGTAATTTGCGATGAAAAAGGGTTTTCAACCCTTACTTTACCTACACGAGTATCAGTTTCATTTATGAAACAATTCTTTTTTTATATTCTAGTTATCCTAGCGCCCTGAAATATATTTCACAAGTAAACTACATTTTTAATCTAATTTAATTTTTTAATAAAAACACATTTTGGGATGACTACACAGAAAAAAGTCACTATCAAATCAACAATTCATTGTTTCATATATGTATAAGTAAGAATATAAAATCTTCTTGGAAGAATTTGATAATCTTGATCACACATAATTGCTTACATGACACAAAGAAACAAAATTTCTTTATGTTAGCAAATTATGTCTCTTTGAGATTATAAATACTTCCAAGGAGATTTTATATTCTTGCTTATACATGCAACAATGAATTGTTGATTTGATACTAATTTTTTTTCTGTGTGTGATTCGAGCAATCAGACTTTATTTTTTGTACATACTTATTTTTTTATATACCTATTTTTTATATACCGAAATAAGGGTATCTCTTCAGTAGATATAAGTTGTTTGGATCTTCGGAAAATTGCAACGTCATAACAAAGTGACTGCCGTACAGCTCGCGAATATCAAGGTCGACGGCAGTCACGATCGCCTGGGTCGGATCTCTTTTCTCGGTGCGAAGAAGAAATCTCTGAACAATCTTAAGTCGGTAGCGAGAAGATGAGGTCGATCGAACCACCGGATAGCGGTAGCACTGCGGAGGGGAAGAGATGGGGGATCGAAATGGTGAAAGAGCGGGGGCGGCGGCTAGATGGGAGGGAAACCGAGAAACGGCGAAATGACGGCGGTCGATGGATGGTTCGTTAAGTAGATGGCTGGTCGGAGGACTAAGCACCAAAACCACCTCACTGTGGTTTCACACCCGCGGAGTGAGAGAGAAGGAAAGAGAGAGAGGGAAGGGCAAGAGAAAGAAAGAGAAAGATATAGGGTAGCAGTAAACAACTCCGGAGATCCTTCGGTCAGGACTCGTGTGTTCTTTCGGCCGGGATCGACGACGAACGGCGAGACTGCGATCCTTGACCAAGAAGAACAAGAAGAAGTCGCCTTCTGAGAATCGGTCATCGGCGAGCATTAGCGTGACGACAATGGTCAGCTGTGCGACCAATGTCGAATCAACGATGACGACGCGACAAGCGAAATAGAGCAGCGTGACATTGATCGTTAAATTATTAATCGAATAACGATGGAAAACCCGCGACGAACTTGCCCGCACTTTGTAGATCGGATTTCACGCTCTTCATTGCGTACGAATGAAAGAGTGGGATTTCCTATGCATAAGGGAGTGCTAGAGATGTAAATGACACAGCTAATTTGCATTTAATTATTTGTCGTTTAATATAATGTACAATGTAATCCAATCGACATTTAACATTAGAAGTGCCCAGTGGTCAATATAAATAAGATTCTAAAATCAACGTTTCACTAATTATGTTCTTTACTTTTAATAATTATGTCTTTTATTATATTTCTTATATAAAAGGTGGGATTCTAAAATTTTAGAATTTTTCAATTATTATACCTTTACTTACTAATAAAATATTTGATTTTTAACATATTTATTAATTTTATAGCAATTTATTTACTTGATTATTTTAATGAATCAAAACGTCGGTTCTAATGTTAACTTTTCCATAATATACTGCAATATTTGTTCCTCACCTTAATTAATTAATGATCTATTCAGGTTGTAAAATCTACTAGAAAATGCGATTATATTTTTCAAGTTTAAATTTTTTTTAATTGGTCTGGTTTGTTACTCATTATATTGTAAAGCAATTGAAATACAAAGATATAATAAAGGAAAATGATTAAATGCATTATATAGCGTTAATTGGAACGACAAATTCGGAAATGCCTCTCAAAAAAACCGGGGACGTATGGTTACCGTACTAATAAAGCATTGTTAAGCAAAAGAAGAAGGAAAAAAAGGCAAAGAAGAGGGTAAAAAGCGATCCTTCGTTCTGAATGGAATAGGACGTTGTTTTTCTTTTCTCACTCGTCCGCTCATAGAGAATCATTCTGGAGAAACGGACTATTATCCAACAGATGGTCCTGCCGACACCAATCCGAGTAGAGTGTTGTGTTAGTGCCTTTGTTTTGTTACCGTTGTTCCGGTAATTGCGGCAAATACACGGCCATTTTCGGTAATCACCCCCTTCTGCGCCCTGCCTGATCGTCCCGCACGGCGGTCCTCTTTGAGAATTTCGAAACGACCTCGACCTTCCGCTTAGTAGGCGTAACGACAGTTTTACCCGAGAACCGATCGGTACCGAGCTCGACCTCACCTCGTGATCGAACTCGACCGATTTCAACACTATTCGGAACATTTGTACCTGTCGCGTGCATCGATGGCTTCAACTTGTGAATCCTATCCATTTCTATCTGAAAAATAGAACACCGGCCTAGAGAAGAATTAGCATGGAAATCCCGATTTATCGTCGACAACTAAGCACAAGTATAATGTACTGATAACGGCGGATTCCAGTTATTATTGCTAAACAAGGGAAAAAGATCGTGACGAAATTGCGAGAATAGTGTTTTACATATATTTTCCATATAAGACCTGAGGTATTCCCCACACGTGAAGGCTTGCACGCGAAAGAGGTAATTCCGTCGAGTTTCGTGTTAATTTTCCTCGAAGCTGTAAATAAAACAGCGCAAATGAGATATAATTATCATGAGAGCGCGTGCTATTAACAGATGTTTTATGAGATGCAAATTAGATTGAAATCGTATTTTCGATAATGATCTCTAGAAAATAACAAGACTGAGATGAATTTGCAATTTTCTACCGAAGAAATCTGCAGCGGGATTCTGTAATTTTTTTTTAACGACAGTATCATCGTTATATTTCTTGATACGCAGATATTGTATCCTATTTAAAAATTGGCATGTTATCTAATTTAAAGCTTCTAATTTGAAGCCTGTTTTCCGCGTTTCCGATTGGTTGTAAATTCATTTATTTAATAATTGTTTTATCGTTTAAACACAAAATACAAGTTATACTTATTTAATTGCTTAATTAATATAAATATAATAATTGCATAATAATTGCATAATTGGTTAATTATTGTAATTATTAAATTAAATAATTATATAATAAATTAATTATTACAAGTATTTATTAAATTTGTAAAAAAAATGCTGTTATGTTCTAATATAATAAAACTACGCGACGATACTGTAACGACATAGTTATTATCATTAAAAGTTACAGAATTTCGTTACTAAAGTTTAAAAGTTTCCGTGCGAAAAATTTTTAATATTATTCTATAAATCTCTTTCAATATTTCTCGAAAAATTTGAAGATTTTCAAATTTTTCATAAGAGATTGGCATTTTATGAAACTTAATTATAGTGAAGGGATTTCCAGAACAATTAAAGTGAATAATAAATACACTCTTTAAGGCCGACATTTATCTCTAATCAGTCTCCATTTGTTCGGCGATAATTATTAACGTTTTCGCGGATTTTCCACTAATTTTTCCGCTGTCACATCTGCATTAATATCGGATAAAAAAAGATCACACACGATAATTTTGTTAAGACTGAAGAAAACGTAAACATTAAAAATTAATTATCACAAAATAATACAATACTTATAATAATGTATAATGAAGGAATATATAATAAAATATAAAAAATACATAACATGTACAAATATACAAAAGTTAAATTTTACATAATGTTGAGTATCAAAGTTCAATCAAATAAATATTTTCACAAAAGTATTTTGAAACACTTTATAATTTTACACTATCTTTCTAGATTAAAATAAAATAAAATAAACTCGTATACGTATGTGTATATTTTAATTGAACGAAATGTTTCATCGCTTTACACGTATATGGGACAATGACACCAAAAAATTTCTCCGAATCATATATGATTCATCGCATTATCATTTTTCTCTCTCTGTCATTCTCTAGGTTGGGAATGATTCTATACGTAATCGGGACGTATGATGCTTTAGAAATCCCGGTATTTATGACGATATGTCCCATTAATAAGCATATGAGAAATAATATTGTTTCCTATAAATATAGAGCTGCGAAGAACAGTGATTTGAGTTCTTTCGTGGAAGCAATCTCTTTAGAAACAGATTTGCATGACATTGTAATTATAAAACTTGATAAAGTAATTTTCGCTGGAATTAAATACACACACACACACAAACACACAATAATATATTATACCAGATGCAACAAAGAAATCACTTACGCAGAAAAAGATTCGTGAGAATCATACGATTTGAAAGTTGCGAGTCATTCAATCGTACATTTACACTTTTACAGCACGAGTGTTATGCAATCGTTTGATCTTGATCTCTCAACGCGATGCGACTCATCTGTATCTGTAAGAGATGCACGTGTGATGTACATACGTTCACTTCCAGCGTTAAGTTTCCGTCGTGCCTACTTCGACTCGTGTGACTCATATCAATTTAATCTGCCTATGTTACTCACTCGAAACTCCTTTACCGACTCATACGATTTGCTGCGCATTTTAAGAAGTACACTTTACATTACACGGGCCATAAGATTCAGTCTTAATCCATCCTTCTGATTACATACGGAATTTACTTAAATTAAGAAATGAAATACGTATATAGACATAAATATAATTGTTTTTAAACGTATGTGTTGCACTAAAAAATTTGTATTTTTATGATACAAATTCAATTAAAACGTAATGAATAAAATATAAATCTTGTCTTGCAAAATATTTATGTCATAGAAAATGTATTCGCATAGAAAATTAATCAAACGATTATAAAGAGAAATAATTTTTTCTGTTGTAGACACGGGTATAGGTACCTCGGACTGGACTTACCCATCCACGGCACCTTCTTATCCAGCTCCTCCAGTCAGCAGCAGTGGTTCATACTCTCCTTTACCCGGCGGCGCATTTTCATATCCGGGGGAATCACTGTCGCATCATCCAACGACGGAGCCGGTGCCATTATCAACCGGTACGATTAATTAATATACAAGACAATCAAAAAACCTGAATTGATTTACGTCGCTGATCCAGCAATGTAATTCGCCGACGCACTGCTAATTAAGAAACACCTACGATCGTTTAATAACATTCTGACGCATAACTCGTTCCAGGAAAAAGTTTCATAACGCACTATCATGAAGGTGTTTCATTTGTATCTATTTCAGAAATTATTGCCGTTGATTTTTTAAATATGGAAACTCATAGAATATAAATCGCCTAACCTCAACAATTATTTACAAAATAGAAACAATTATTCGTAACAAAACTTAAAGTTATAAAAAAAAATATGTGCTTTACAGAGTCTGAAAGATATATCCAGTTTGAAAATTTGTGTTAAATTTAACATAAATCGCACGTCCCAAACGGTCCACTCAAATTTATGTGTTAATTTAACACAAAATAAATATGTTAGAAAGTAACATAAATATTATGTAAAAAAATTAACACCAAAAATATAACACATTTAGAAATAAACTGTGGAAGCATATTTTTTCAGTAAAATTAACATTTATAATATGTTAACAAGAACATTTTATTCATTTATCTTAGAAATAATGTTTTAAAACTACATTTTTGCGTTAATTGTTCATTTATCCATAAATTGTGTTATTTTAACAATAACAATTATTGAATATTAATTTAATAACATAATCACATTAAATTAACACTCATGTATGTTAAAAATTCAACACGAAAATTTTAACAAAATGTAAAACGTTTTCTACTATATATATGTAATTAAAATAGTTCAAAGATCTAAAAGTTTTTCAATGACTGTCATTACTTGCACAATGTATGTGTTACATTATTTTTACAGCGAATGAAATTTTGTAAAAACTTTGCAACTGTTTTTAGATTATCGAACAGTTTGCGAATTAGAACGATACGATGTTTTCTGCTTACAGTACTCCCTTCGGAAACTCAACAGGACACCTACACGCCGAATTGCGTGTCCATGTACTCAGGACACGGCACCTCGCCGACCACGTCCTTGCCCTTGGTGCCGACTAGACCCAGCGACCCTGACATTTTTGCCAGCGGTGGCACGGGCAGTGCGGGTAGCCCGGGTTACCATTACAGTTCCTGGACACCTGGTCCGGCGACCCCGGTCCCAGTGGCTTCCCACAATTACAACCCCAATTATCAAGGCTACTACAACAATCCGAGTCAAAATTACATTACGGGTCCGGCACCAATGGTCCTCTACCCTCAGCTCTACAGCACAGTCAATCAAAACCAAATTCATCTACATCTGCATGGCGATCTGAGCGACGAACAGGTCACTATAGCCGGTGGCAATCTTACCATCAGTAGCATCCGAGAGATCGGCGTGCTCGGCGAGGAGAGCGAACAGAGAAACGATGTGTGGAGACCATACTAAAAAGAAGAAATTTGTGTTAATGTAAGTGAAATTGTCAAAGGGGCATATCATGTGCGAATTACAATGCGTGAGTTTCCGAGTGTGGCAATGCAATTCCTAATTAGTGCTCTAATTAGTGCAACATATAACAAAGACGGTAAAAGCTGTACCAAGTACTTTCCGGAAGAAAGACGTGCACAAGACAATTCCTGTATGAATAGCAATATATCTTCGGGTCATTCGCAGTTACATGAATTATTGTGTCTGTAAGAACCCAATTGGTGAATGATATCCGGCGTTTCGTAGTGATCGCGTGATGTATGAAAGTGAAAATTATTGACTCATTCACATTGAATGAATGAACGTTTTGACGAAGTGGAACAAAAAAGACTCTTACTAAAAAGACTTTCTCAATTTATGAAAAATCAACCAGTACTGGAAGATTTCATTAAACGAATCTAATAATGAAACTAATCAATGAGTGAAGAATCGTCATTGTGCGCACAAAAGTGAAGATACTTCATAGTGATCGCGTATACGAATTATTGATTTATTCATGTTGAATGTAACAATCTTTTTATTAAAAAGAAAACTTCTTAAAAGATCAGCGAGTATCTACGATCTCGTTAAATTGATGAAACTAATTAATGACTGGAGAATCGTTATGTGCGCATAAGGCGGAGTTTTCATCTTCATTCGATTGTTTCTTAAAACTAGTTGAGAATCGGCCCTATAAGCGCTACAATATTTCTAGAATATTATACGAATATTATTAAAAATTAAAATAATATTAAATAATATTCCGAGAATATTATTCAATATTTTTGATATTATTTTAATATTATGGAAATATTGTATTAATGTTATATGTCCGTTTTTATATAATATTCGTAGTATATTATTTCGATATCCGTGGAATATTATAAAACAAATATTATTGTGGACAAAAATTAATACGAATTATGCACAAAATATTCATAAAAGTTATAATTATTACATTTAAAAGTTATAATATTCCCGACAATTTTAAATATTGTAGTAAATAATATTATTTACTTCTCATGTAATATATTCACATAATATTATCAGAAGTGGACATATAACCACGTTTTATTAATATTAAATAATATTTCAGGAATATTATTTAATATTAAATAATATTGCAGCACTTATAGGGGATCACAAGAATATCGTTTGATTCTTGAGAAGAGAAGTTAGTCAAACCCTGTAACGCGTTGTAAATATACACATATTTTCAGAAATTAAATAAATTTGTCCGACAGGTTTCTAAATCCTTTCTCTTGACGTGTCGCACAGAAATTTCAATACAAAAGTTAAAAACAGTCAAATGAAATTATTCCTCTTATATCCAGAATGTGTCATGTGAATAAACTTTTTTAAACCCTTTCACGAATTTCAGATTAATTTCAGAGACAATGAATAGGATAATAACACTTGCCGACGGGAAAATATTTTCACACATAAATGCGATAGAAAAATCTCTTCATTCGTATGGGAACGAACTATAGCAATGCTGTTGTCTCTTTCGTCATGGGGGAACGGATAACCCTTTTTACGAGCGCAGCAAGCTCTATTTAATATTTAAAGCACGTTGGAAATGACGAACGGATGGATAGTTGCGGTCTGGCTGGTCGCGACATCGTCGGTTCGTCGTTCTTGCGTCCCTTTATTAGCGAGTCACCCCATGCTGCTTCGTGTCAGTTAAATCTTTAAATTTGCCTCGCCTAAATTAACCCACGGCACATTTTGTGCAATAGCTAATTTATTTATCTACTTTTTTAATTTATTTACTACTATTTATTTTGATTAAAAACACAGACCGTGGCTAAATTATAGTCAGATCATATCTGATTTTTAATGTTCCGAATAATTCTTCTAAAACTATACGTGTTTACATACTGATTAAATGTGAAAAGATTAAATAATTAATTTTTATTCAAATTTCCTATCTTTGTTCTACAATTTTCTTCGAGATTATTAGATTTGCGCGCAAAAATTTTAAATCAGAAATATCCATTAGAGGCAACACACCACGAAAATATACCGTCGCATTTGATAGAAAATAATGGAAAATAATAGAAGATCGTCTAAATACACGTTGGAGTAAAATTACTACGTAACTAAGAAGTTAATAAGCGTCTTGGCGATTTTGCCGTTTGATATGTATACGACGACGAAGTAATCTTCATAAGTAACTGGAATCAAAGAATAATAAGAGAATGGAAACACTAAATGTCTACTTCCCAGTTATAAGTAATTTCCCGTTGTCTTCTTCTCTAATATATAACCACAATATTTGTTTCTATAAATAACTACAAGACTACGGACTATTCAGAAAGCGCCTAAGACAAACAGAAACATTACTATCCCATTAAAATTAATTAAAATTACTCGTAAGTAATTACATTTACGAAGCAAATTTTTGCAAATCTTCACTGCATCTTCAAAAAGTTAAATGACGTCAAAATGAATGTGTAAATTAATAGCCGCGCATTTCCGTTTTGTTTTTTAAAACAAAAGAGACAAAATACGTTATTACTATCAGAATTGCTGATAACGGTTGCGGAAAGACGAACGAAAAATTTTTCTTACTTCAATGACTTCACACTTCGGAGAGATCTCTTCACTCTTCTCCCACCTCACTCGCCGCGATGTTTACAGCCTCGACGCGTCCTGCGAATGGGACGTCACGAATAAAACCACGGAATAAGCCAAGGCGGCCGTCGCTCGTAAGCTTCTCTCTTTACGAGGATGACTCGACTCGCAGTCGACCGCAGACGAGAGTCTCCCGCCCTTTTCTACGTCCGTTAAAACGAACTGAAATACGTTTCGTCTCGCAGGAAATGGTCGACATCTTTGGTACCAGCCGAGCATGGCCGATGAGAATAAATCGTGCGGTACTCGCATGACCCCCGATCGCAACAGTCTTTAAATCCTTGATAAAATATTATTCGAGGATCTATCTAACTTTGATTCATTCATTAGAGCCATACTTTTGTTACCATTTTTAATTCGAATTTAATTCGTATTCATACGAATCAAAAAGATTCGATTCAATTCGATTCGACGTGAAACTCAGATTCGATTCGATTCAAGCTTGATTCACACAATATTTCTAAACAAAACGCGCAACAATTTAAAATAATACACCGAATTTTGGAATTCATTTATTTTAACGTTCATACACCTTATTGGAGATACACGTTTCACATCCATATACTGCATATACATATAATCTTTTTTTGGACACGCTTCAGCTGTATAGAGAATCATAATGATTTCTTGTTATTTCCAGTCATTCTAACTTTCGTACATCTAGATGCATTTTTGGGAAAAAACAGGGGTTACATAGGCACATTTTATTATCAATTATTAATCCTTCCATTTAAACCATCTGATGTTCAACAACATTTACAACATTTATGGAATATACCATACGTAGAGAAACATCAGGGATAATATCTTATATATACATCAACGTTCAATTATAATCTCTACATCAATTACAAAACGAGAAAAATAAATTAGATCAACAAATAACATTAACTATGCTTACGGAATGTGTAACATAAAATATTATTTTATATTACTATTATCTTAATTCGACTCATATCAATAATATTTATTTACAATAAAATATAATACTCGTTGCAAGAAAAATATATAATACTTTTCAAACGACAAAATCCTTTGCTCTATCGCTTCTCTTCTACAAAACAGAAGACAATTTATACTAGCAAAGGAAACTGCGCAAGAAATGATATATTCTGCCTCTAGAGGTCTTGATAAGTGAACAGAGAAGTGTCACCATATCACTTGTGTCGCGTTCGCCGCGAGACACCTTTCATTCGTCGCTCGTGTTTTTAAGCTTTACGCGTTGGAAGCAAAAATTCGATACACCCGTCAGTGTGACCGTACCGCAAACTACAGTTAAGCGCAAAGAGCATAAAATGAGAATCGAGAGATGTGCATGCGGAATGGATCGTAAATAAAATCCTTGTCTCCGACGTGTTGTCGCGTCAGTATATATACGGAAAAAATAGAAATCCACATGATAACAGAAACACCGTGTCCTTTTTTCGAATTCAATTTACTTATATACTCATTGAGTATATCTTAATTGATCGAAAGTTACGAATAAAATATCTCGACAAATTCTTTATCTTCATCCTACTTTTCCTTTCGATTTTGCGTATCTATCGCAGTAATAATAAAAAACTTGAAAAATGTAAGTCAAGCATGTTAAATCATTCTTTCTTCATCTCTTGAAAAGTCTTACAACTAAGGCCGCTATCGCGTACCTACTCGATCACTATTAATTATTTGTCAATCCATAAAGCACAGCGATACGATGAAAGAGAGCTGAAAGACGTTGTTTGAGGCTTTGATCTACTGCATGCCTAGTTAATATTCGCACGCCGCGTACGAAAACCGGAAGCAACGGTGCCAATTGTTCATCCTGTAAAAAGAAACACAAAATATGCATAAAAGTAACAGACCAATAACAATTATTCGTAAATTTAACGATTCTTTTATTTGAAAAATTAAATGATTTGTTAAAACAAATGTATATTCATAATTGTAACATTTTACAAATTATTTAATTTTTCAAATAAAAAAATCGTTAAATTTGAGAATAATTATTACAGGTCTTAATACACTGAAGAAAAAATTACTAAATTTTAATAAATATTTATTTGAATAATACTAATGAAACATTTACTAAATGTACATTTATTTAGTACAAGAATCACTAATTTAATTTAGGTATCATTTTTTCTTATAGAATAAATATTTATGTACGTAAATATTTTATTAGTACTATTCGAATAAATATTTATTAAAATTTAGGAATTTTTTTCGCTCAG
>QKQZ01003961.1:0-27902 GCA_003595255.1 Solenopsis fugax | reverse complement strand
ACACAAACAAACATAGCACGAAGATCCAGCTACGACCGTAAAAGGCTTTTCTTATTTAATTTGAATTTAAAAAATGTTAACTATTTATTTTCTAAGAAATAACAAATTTCACTTTTAAGTTTCCCAAGTAAGCTTTATTTTAATAAAAATTGAATTAAATTCAAAATATCAACAAATTTGATATTATAGTTTCATATATTATCATTTTCTTTAACTATATCCTAAATAATGTTCAAGATTTTAAAAAGAAAAACTTTCAAAATTACTAGAATATATACCCAAAATT
Source organism: Solenopsis fugax (assembly GCA_003595255.1). Taxonomy (NCBI): domain Eukaryota; kingdom Metazoa; phylum Arthropoda; class Insecta; order Hymenoptera; family Formicidae; genus Solenopsis; species Solenopsis fugax. Next base: position 27,616 of record QKQZ01003961.1, on the reverse strand, counting down.
TTTAATTATGAAATATTAGTATGTATATTTCATGTGGGCATTATAAATGCATATATATCTCTCATATAATATTCTGTTTTATATTGTCTGCACAATTACATTATTATTTATAATTTTATATTATTTATACACCTATTTATACTTATATTTCCATATCTACTTTGAAAGCACCGTCCGAGTCATCCCAAAGATTCAAGAATCGTATAGTACAAGATTTACATTATTAAAGTTCAATTGTAATATAATAGCAGTTGAGATAGATAAATGAGCGCGGATGTTAAAGTAGAGATAGGTTGCGGTGCTAATAAAGTGCATGGAAAATACAGACTGAATCGACGACACGCGTACGATCGCATGTTCGATCTAGGGCGTCGACGCCGACATCTCCAAACTTCTCGTTTATCGATCGACTCTGGTAGCTCCCATAGCTCTATCTGTGTGGACCAACCGTTATCAATAATGTATACTTCACACCGAATAATTCAGGGCTCTCGTGGCGTTGGAAGTTATTGGAAAATTCTGCGGTTAACGCCCAGTACCTTCCGTTACCAATAAAACTTTAATGGCAAATTTTCACGCTACTTACAAATTTCCGCTTTATTCCTTTAAACATATAGCACAATTTACTTTCTCTTTCCCTTTCTGTCTTATTTTATTTCATATTAAAATAGTCTAAAGCGCTATCGTAACATGGAATTAATGCAATTAATATGTGGAAATGAACACATATGCGATGACACTATTTTTAGAAGTAATATTATAAATACCGTTGATAATAATAACTTTCTTTTGTTAAAGTCTTCAATTATCGCGTAATGTACTCTTTAAAAAATTGACAGATAATGAGTTAGTGATAAAATATCAACGTTGGACCCATACAGATACGCTATCATTAGGAATTTATTATCGATTGATAATTAATTCTTCGACCAGAGACCGATCGACAAAGATAGGAGAATCTGGGTGCAAGGTGCTGGGATCACACTTACAAGACTTACGATCGGCGTGTCTAGTCCTCTTGCGTTCGCGTGGCGTGGTTCTGGTGGCTGGTGTTTTTGTCGCGGTTTTTACCAGAGATTCCAATAGTTCGTCAACGCCATCAGCCAAGTTACCGTTAGTGCTTTCGTCCCTGAGTACCGGGCCCAGTGGAATTATACGTCCTAAAACATAGTAATAATTTCTGCTGTTTTATGAAAACACTTCAAAATTTCATTTTTATCATAGTTTCATCTTCAGTGTGACAAACTACGTATTTTCTTTATTATTTTTAAAAGATGCATATCGCAAATGTTAATATCTTATCCATAAGAGACTAGAGTCATAGTAAACATTCATTATTTACAGAAATAAAAAATTCTTCTGTACATAAATTAAATTTTTTATACACTTTTTCAAAAATTTGTTTGTTTAAAGGAATGAGATTATCTTGACAATGCAAGTTGTTGTTACGATTATTACTAGTTATCTCAATTATTATTTTCAACTAAGTATACAATTTATTCGATATATAAGAAAGATTTTCCTGTTTACTCATGCGGAATATGCTTAGAAAGGAAAATGTGTTTAACCAAAGACAATCCTTTGTAAAAAATCGCGTATCTACAAGATTCTTCTTCCACATCGTCTCAGTATTTCATTTCTTACAATCAGCACATTCAGTCCGCAGGGCAGAAACTTCGAAACTGTCAAATACACAGAATTTCTTCCAGAGCTTCTTTCAAACTTGTCCTAGAAAAGCTATCGTGGAGGCAGTACTGTACATTCTCGATACAAGAACCGTGGAGAAAGAGACAAGGTAGGAAGGGGATGAGAGAGGATGGTAATAGAATTTTCATGGCGAAACGAAAAGAGGAAGGAAGAGATCCTTAAGTCTCGCTTATTACGCGTTCTTTGACGGTCGTAGATCAATCTAGACAATTCATTTTCGTGGTTGCTCTACCATAAGGAATGTTAAACGTTCTCAAATGGCTTCCTGATCTGATCTGTAGATCCTGATAATGCTACGTTCTGTTTAATGCATCCATTACGTAAGCAATTGCAGAAAATTATACGATAGCTTTCTAATTAAAAACAAATCAAAGTGTTATGTAATTACCTTACTTAATATTAATCTTTGAAAACTAGGTTAAAACAACATACAATCATGAAGTCATATTTAATAACGACTAAATAGCAATATATACAAATAAAATATTACCGTCTTACATTTTATATCTATTTATAACGTAACATGTTAAATGACTTGCTTAATCCTATCTTTTGAAGCACAAAGAAATTAATTTTTGAAAAAGTGTTTGCAATGTTTTTACTCATTGTCAGATAGGCTCAAGAAATTTCATTTAATTTCGTATTTCTAACAATAATTAGTTATCAGCATTAGTTATTTCATAAAAATGAATGCTATAACAGATATGATATAAAAGCAAGAATAAATTTAACATCTGCGTAATAATAATTGACGTTGTGTCTAATTTGTTCACAATAGCGTCATACTGTTCAGCAAATTGTTGAAATAAATCATCATCCTCCGCGATCCCTGTCGCACAACTTACGAGGTTTTTTTCAGCTGTTGAGCTGGAGGACCGTCATATCCAGCTGGAAACGCCAGCACGACTTAGATGGGACGTTTAGATACTTTATGTCGGGGCATACAGAGGAATAAAGGGGAGAAAAGTTATGATGGCCGCAGCCACGGTAAAGCACGTGGGTGGTTGGGTTTACGAGCTGGATAGGCACCAACCCCTTGTTCCTTGAGTCGGCCCAATCCTCCGTGTACCCCTCTCTGTGAGAGCTTGAATAAAAATTTCACGTTCCACAGGAAAGTAGTGATCCGCGGTTACAACGTAATATAGTCTTACGAAATCCAGGACGTGTCAGTCGTTTCTGTTCGCTCTTCTTTTCAGGGTGGACTTTGCTGTGGATTTCGATCATATATGTAACAATGGATCTTTCTCTGAATGAGCAAATCCTCGAAGTATGCTAAATCCACTGTTGTATTATTTTATTGTAATAATTTATATCGCAGTAGAACATTCACAATATTCCGATCAAAAAGATTTCTAACTGCGGAATAAATATAATTTTTAATAGTCTTATACAACACCCCCAAGAAATATATTTATAAACGTACTAACAGTGTACGTCATTTTTTTATGCAATTAACTGAACATGATTGATCTCTGATAAATAATAAATTTAATTTTTAACTTTACAAAGATCAAAATTCTAGCAATTAACTTTAGAAGTAAACTGGTTTCAAATATTCTTCTTAACGTAAAAGAAATATTGACTTGCTAATTATATCCATTGAATATCAATTCATAAATAATAAATATGGTAGCAAGTTGGTAGCGAGAGCTTCCGGAAAGAAAATTCGCAAGAAGAAAGCACGAAAGATAACAAGTTTGTGAACAATGTTACGATAAAACTTACAACATCGAGTCGAATAGAATTCTTTCGAACAAATTCTAAGAATAAATTTCTTAGAAGCCGTTATTTACGCGATACTTTTTCGCGCCGACTCGAATAATATCCACGTCGCTTCGAATATTCCCCTTGGAAGTTAACTACTTTTACATTCTGCCCTCTCTTGAGGCAAAGTTACCATCTTATGTAGCGCCGCGTAAAGCGCAATAAAGAATGAGTAAAACAAAATTCCACTCAAGTTGAAATTTTTCTCTCATGAATACAGAATTTATGAAGCAACACCGTCGAAGACATCCTACCTTGAAGCTTCTCGCAACTGAATGATAATGCTACTTACAGTCAAGTTACATTTACGGCTTAACGATATGGCGGATATACGTAATCTCGAACATCATCGCGAATTTCGGGCGAGAAAACTCTGAGTCGCATAAAAGAGAAACTTGCCGAATAAGTCCCCGTGCGAAGGCAATAAAGATAACGAACGGGGACTTATGCGCACCGGTAAGTTTCACATCGACTAAACACACGGGGGAGGGAAGGAGAAAAGAACTTCGTCCGCGAAAGCGCGTCGTATAATCACAAAGATGGCGACGCATTTACTTCTCGTTTTCCGGTAATGTCGTCAAATGACCCGGCGCTATCCTTAAATCTTGCCTGCAAGAGCCGCTGCTTAAGGGCGACATTTATCTCGCGCGCGTCGCCGCCACCACCGAGCTGGAACATTACGGAGATGAAGAGAAATTCTCGCACTTTGTTCTTATCCGCGTCGGAACAGCCGACGCGGCCGTCGTCTTTTAGAGTGCGTTATTTTCACGCGAGTTAAAAGCGAGGCTAAGTAGAGCCTAGGAAACCGTCATGTTAACGTCGTGATCGCTCGCGGTGATAAAATCTCGTTCGTCCGATGGCGAAAGCGAGAACACTTGTGCTTCTAACTTGATTCATAAACACACATTAATGCACACGTATATATTTTATATATATGTCTATGCTATATAATACTCAAAGGGAGATGAAAAACTATGAATCATAACATACATTGCAGGATATTTTCATTAAAGATGTTTCGACTACAATACAAGCTAAAAGTTATTGAAATTTAAGAACTGAAGGCTGCTCTAGGTTTATTCTTTTTTTTTCCTAATCAACAACAAAAAATTTTAGTCAAATGCCCGAATTTTGGGCTTGAAACTAGCTGCAAAGAGAAAACAATGAAAAATTTGATTTATAATGGTTTTTGCAACGAAAATTAATATATTTTGATGCAGTTTTAAATAAATAACTTTTAAACGAGTAAGTGGACCTCAATAAATTTTTGCACGAATTTATTAGAGTTTTATTAGTATATGTAAAAATTTTGATTTAATTGGTAATGCTACTCCCTTATCCAATTGTAAATAAATACTGCAAAATGCAATTTTACACAAGATTCAAGAGTGTAAACAAAAAATTAAATAACTTTTAAACCATTAAAGGAATTGTACTCAACTTTTACACAGATATTCAAACAAAATTTAGAATATTCTATAAAATTTTTATATCTTTAGCAATGTTTTGAGATTGACCCATTTATCCTTAAGTTCTTCTAAAAATTATTTAATGATATATCACAATATTAAGTTTCAAAATATTTTAACATCAAATATCTTAGCAATAAAGAATTAAATTAAATTTACGTTAAAATAAAATTGAATAATTTACTAGAACATTATTTTAAACATACAGCCTTGGCCAAATTTATTAGACACTTATATTTTCTTTTAGAATTATTTGTATTTATTATTTCATATTGATTACTGTCATTATATATAAATTTAAAGTTTTTGAAACAAAAGATAATTCACATTTTAATTTTTGTTTAAATCTTTCCAGGTAAAAATATTTAAAATCTTTCCAGGTAAATATTTAAAAATGCAAGATGTCTAATATTTCTGGCCAAGGCTGTATGTACAATGTATTTGTTTATATATTTTAAAACTTCTACAAATGTGAATGTATAAATAAATGGGAAAAAAATTATTCGCATAATTTGTTGCATTTTGTTGCATCTTTCATAATATCATCAGAGAAATTTTATTTATGCGAATATACTATGAATTTATCATTTTACATATTGATTAATAATTGTTTGATTTGTGTCTGAAACGCCTACTTGAAAAAAAGTGCCACGTCCCGGATCCGACGTCGCTCTTCCCTCCATTTTGTTTTCACGCAATCTCGAACGATTACGTCCCCCTTTCTCTTTTATGCAAATATGCAAATATTTTCAGACGATGATATCCGTTTTTAGAAGATATTGGTAACAGCATTTTTTAAAACAATCGAACGAACGTTTATCTTCGCTATCGCCGAAACGAAACACTTGTCAAAATAAAATAAAATTCTCTGATAATATTATAAAAGATAGCGCAAAATTAAATAAATAATTTTTCTCTTCAGCGTTATCTATATATTCATTCCCAAAAAGCTTTTCAAACATCCCTCATATAATACATACAAATTGAAATAAGAAAGCCTTGTACGGTCAAGCTGGAACTTAGTGCTTTTTATAAATTTTACTTGTGTGATTTTTATATACCTTCTTTCAAATTCAACCGACTACGCGCCGAATTACTTTTCCGGTCATAACGCAGCTATAAGCTAGACATGAACAGGCAATATCACATTTATTAAATTAGAAATAATTTAATAATTAGCGATGCTAACTTGCATCTTGATGTTAGATTCCTTATACCCCTGAAAAAACTGTAAAGAATTTATTGCGAAAAATATCACCTCAGCCAGGGTTCGAGAACCTGGAACCTCCTGAATCTCCGGTCCGGGCATCTTACCACTTCGACCACTGAGGCCTCGGTGATACTTCTTGCAATAATCGTATATGAGTGAGAACGTATGTTTTTAGGCGCGTGATTTAAAATCGGAGATATTCGACCGTTTAATGTAATACATATAAATTGAAATCCCTCATATAATTTTACATTGTAATTTGTTAGATTTTTAAAAAAATTTTTCTAATAGCAAAAATTTGATAATAAAATGGTTTTATAAATAAATATAAAATTTTTGCAATTTACTTCATTATGTGCCAACGATCTGCAAAGCAGCAAAATATAATGCATGTAAATGGCACAATATCTAAATCAATTATTGAAAAAATAATTCGATATATCATAAAATGTATTCATATTCACAGTATACAGACAAATTAAAATAATTTTGCCTGTGTATAGATACTATGGCATTTATTATACACGTATTATGTAATGGAACGTAATGGATTGCTAAATATTTTAGAAAACATGTAACATTTATATTATACGACATCGTATATTTCAAACAATTTATTTTTTAACTTAAATTGCGTATCGCGCTGTTAATTGTGTAAGATGTTATTTACTGCATATTTACTAGACATAATATATTACGCAAAAGAGAAATTAAATCAATATAAAGATATAATAATGCACTAAAATAGAAAAGAGAAAAGATCTAGGAAAAATATCTGACAAAACTTACCGTCTTTCTTCTGTCTTCTCCATGGTAAAGTACCGTGGATACTCTCGACGTCTGAAATGTCACTGCCAAGTAGTTGTCTGAGTTCCGCGTCCGCTCGATCCTCCTTTGTACGAAACTTGCCGACCTGTAATAAGAACAACATCAAGATTTTACAGTAAACTTGCGAAAGATGCGCGCAAAATTTCACGAGAGTAATATACTCTAAAAGTCATGAAAATAATTTAAACAACTTTATCCAAGTAAAAATAATATATTAAAAAAATAATTTTGCATTTTATACTTTCATTTGTATAACAAAATTGCAAGTAATTATAAAAATCAAGGAGAAAAAATTTAATTAATATTCCACGCTAATTAATATTGATATTATTTAAAAAATGCCAATGTAGGCTAGTCTAACACAATATAGATAGGTATATAAATTTAGATGAATTCGATGAAATTCGCTATGATAGTTTTCAACGAAAGATACAAAATGGCTTACCTCCGTTATCATCTTCCCTCTAGTCTTATTGCGTTCTCTATGATTGGCTTTCTTCTCGAGCTGCTGTATCACTCGTTCCCTGGTGGTCCTGTACTCCAGAGCAAATTCAGACACAATTCTGCAAAACTCGTTTGGTTTTGTGTCTTGTATCCTATGCAATGGTATACCGAGCCACAGAATGAATTTGCGGAAACGATTTATAATACGTCTGTGCACGATGTCTAAGACGATTATCCTTTCGGCACAATCGGCAAGAAAATCAGACATCCTAGGATATAAAAACAATGTATTCTTTAAAAGTATATACATTTTAACGAATAAATAAGTGGATTATTTAAATAAAACTTTTAGTTATTTTAACAAAATGACTGAACTTCAAATAAAATAAAATATAAACTCAAAATGTTTATTTGTATATGTTCGTATACATGTATCATTTTACTATTAAAAAATATATTTAACTATGTTTAATTGTCCTAAAAAACGTAAAAAAGAAAGCATTTAAAGGACAAAAAGTTATTAAAAATGACGCGCAATTAAAAATAAAAGATTTAGGTCTATTGGGTGAATTAGGTGGCAAGTGCAGTGCGAATGATTGCCGGCAGAACGAACGAAGGGAAAGACTCGAGGGAAGAGAAAATGTCCGTTCGGTAATTAATGGAAGCTCCACTTGGATGGCAGCCAGTTTCTCTGAAAAAAAACTCTATCCCGAATTTATCGAAGCCACTCGGGACTTCTTAAACGCGAACACTCAGGAAGATTCACAGGAAAAGGCAGAACGAGAGAGAGAATCTCGGAAATTGGTTCGGGGGCTGAGAAACTCGGCGGGAATTATACTCACTTGACCTTCATCATCGTAGAACCATCGTGCTTCGCAATGAGCTTGAGATGGTCCCAAGACGCTTTGCACTCGCTCTCGAGTTTCGCGATGTTCGCCGCCAGCTCGTCGAAATCGATTTTCGAGGCTCTCGTTACCGCACCAATCTGAAAGCAGAACCGCGTTGGGGGCACCAAGAAAGTTATTCCAATTGTCTTCAAGAAATACGAGATTTATATAGTTTAAAATTTATTTCAGAAAGATGCAAGAAAGTATCTCTGTATCTTCTTTACTTTAACTTTATATTATTTTTCATTTCGATAAAAATAATTTTACTACATAAAAAAGCCGTGTGTTTGGAATGTTATATACAAGTAAATTATACAAAATATAATTGCAACATTTTGTTTCTATTTTAATTCAATTTATATTTTAATTTATTTTTCCTTTTCAAAAAGCTACTTTTGACATTGTTTACTCAAACTTATTAACATCTGCAAAATATGAAGAAAATAGGATTATAACCGGGACATAATAAATCGCAGTGAAAAAGTCATGGAAACACGAGCAAATAAACTTAGTCTCAATTTCATAAATACATAATAGTACTGCCACAATATCACGACGAAGCAAAGTTCTCTCTAGTTTTGATCGTACTAACTGACTCTCACCTCGGAATAGAGGTCTGTAGAATCCGGAAACTTCTCCATCACCATGTGGCAAAGATGATGAAGCAGCGAGTGCTTGTGAACCGTATCCTTCACTTCAGGTACTTTGACGAGGTATTCTAGTTGAAAGCCCTTCACCTGAAAAAGGATGAAGCCTTCACGTTGTAACACGACGCATCGCCTGGATAACCGCGCGTCCCATTTCGACGCTCGTAAATATTTACGTAAATATTTAGGTATTTATATTATATGGACATAAAAATTTCAGTGATATAACTGCGCCGCTTGGAAATTAATCTGATGCAAGTCTAGCTGCCGGAAAATACATTAGAACTTTTTTAATACAGTGGATATTCCGTCAAAACTTTCAAAAATTCCGGCGCTGTTCCGAGAATAAATAGCAGGCCGTGATTGCAGCAAAACTCCGTGTTAAACTGAGATTGTTTTCGGAAAAATGTGGCAGACAGTCAAGCGTCATGAAAGGCATTCTACCCAAACAGCAGTTAGAACTAAATATCGATATCGTCAGATTTCAAACTGCTACGATTTCACCAAGTCGCAGGACAGACGGATTAAGTGGATATCATTTGGCTGGTATTCAATACCCACCTCATTTCCGTTGAGAAATATCCCGATCGAAAGGAGCGTGCTTAGAATCCCACGGAACGTTTTATTCACTCGCAAGGTCTCCATACCCTGTTTCAAATCCATCAAAGGATCCGCGATTTCCTGAAAGTCACAAAAACCACCTCACATTTATTCACTCGTATCGCGAACCTTCATAATTGCATCAATTTTCATATAACCACGCATCTCATTGTTTCATTGGAATTTGAAAAAAATCATAAACTCTTATGTTTTAACCAACAGAGCGAAAAACAGGAAGAGAAACTATTTTTTATACAAATATTTTTTTGCAACGCGTTTGCTTCATAAAAAAAAAATTTTCGAAATCTATGTATTGAATCTACGTGTATAATTCAAAAACATAAAAGCGAAGTAACGAAAATACAGTTTCACTATTTTAGCTTTAAACGTTTGCTCTTTTTATTATTTATGTAATAATTCGAAAATGTTTCTATTAACTTTATCAGCATCCATTTTTGCATGCATTTCTGAATTAATCAGTTTGATTGAGAAATGGCGTATCTCATATTCCGATCGTACAAGTGGATATAAAAAAGTTTGGATATCCCGGCGCGAAATATTTCGTGCTTTAGCTACAGTTAAGCGATGCCAAGGAAGTCAGGTCGTCGAGTGACCTCTCTTAGTACAATATCGGTACAATATCGGAATTTGCCATTTTGTCGTCGAAGAAATGCGCCGAGAATGCTCTTCTATTTGCCGACTTCCTCTCCTACATTACTAGCATTCCTTCTCGTCGTCTTGATACTCGTGATGAAATTCGCGCGAAATCGAAAGGAAGGAAAAAAGAAATATAAGGAAAAAAAATAAGAAGCCAATTTAATTATTATTAATAGAACCTAATGAATTTAATGTTTACTTCAAATTGAAATCATACCACACAATCACATATTTATGATTTTATTCACAAGTAGGATAAAGACAGGTAATGTGGAATCGGCTACTAATATAGAATAGGAGATTATTTTTTAAAGAAAGCATTGCATTTAAATAGTAATCGCTGGAAGTTGTTGCAGTTGTTGCAAAACATGCTATAATAAATAGCGAATCTTGTGTGACAAAGACTTTGTTCGATACAAGTACTTATATATTTTTAGCGAAGAATGTGGGATAAAGAGACGAACGCGGGGTAATCGCGAACGCAGCAATAACGATATATTAGAGAAAGAGAATAGATCTTTTCTGTTCACCGATTAACAGCTCAGCTCTCATGCAGTGTCAGACAAACAGTAGTATTGGTCGACAGTGAAATTGGGCATATCGTTCCAGATAAATATAATTAAACTTTTTCGTCTTTTTTCGAGTAATTTTTTGTGGAATTAAATTGCATGTAGCTATTATTGTGAAACTGATAAAAATGGGCTTTAATAAAAATAAAATAAGTTGAAATCAAACACTATATTATGAGAAACGTTTTTTTTTTTATTTATTTGTTTAATTTTTAATAATTAATCATTTTAGATTCCACGAAATTATAATCAGGAAAAAATTGTTTTATATATAATTACATATAAAAAAAAGTCTTGTATTTTACTTGGCTTTCGTTTGATTTGATTTTCTGCTTAGGCGTTCATAATTACCCCTACTCTCCCCTATTGTTCCTAAAGATATCATCACTGCATTATCTTAATCATATTCCCAAACTCAAAATAAATTCTTTAATTTTTATATTCCATAGATGCTTTCAATGTTATGTGAGTAATGTTATGCTGTTTAATTGTAATTCTTAATTTCCTTATTGTGAAAATTTTGTCACATTAAGGGCAGATAATGAAAAATATTTGAAAGGTAGAAAATATGAAACATGTTACGTTTCTATATTATACCATTTTTTTATTTTTTATAAAATTATAATTACATATATCATAAATTTTCCGTATTTTAAATTTATTTCTTATGTGCAATGTGGTCTTTATTTTATATAAATTATCATTTAAATTATTCAAATATAAAAATATAAATTTTTATATTCTTATTGTGAATAATATTTATTTTAGATAATATTACATATAACATAATATACTTTTAATAATTTAAGATTTAACTTTATATTTTTTTATCCATGTTATTTTATTCCGTACGTGTACAGTTAACATATGTTTAATTGTATTTTGATCAATTTATATATAAATAAATATGTTTGCATTTTATTTAACGACTCAATAAGCTGTGAATTTTAAAAGAAAACGATACGCCACGTATCAACAAAATCGTATAACAAAACGATAAAGGCGGAAATGCCTTCGACAAGAACTCTTCCGTTCTCCTTTTCCAAAAGCCCTCCCTACAAGAAACTCCACGCCCCTCGCACCCCGGATAAGCACCTGAGGCGTAAAGACAAAAAAGACACTACGCATTCGACACGAATAATCGACTTAAGACACAGAATTCTCCACGGAAGAAGAAATATTATTGGAGGAACTTAGCCGGATAATCTTCTCGTTGTGATGAAGAAGCTTCTCCTCGCGAAGTCGAAGCGTCATTGCGAGCTCCTGTTGCTGCTGCTGTTGGGCACGCTCCTTCCTCAGCTCCTCTATTGCCGTACGGAGGAGCGTCTCAGCGCTCATCAACTCAGTATCTCCTTTCGCCCGCTCAACGTCTCCAAAGTGTACACATCTCCTTTGGAGTATGCAAAAAGGCCATAACTCGCTGTTCTTCATCCCTCGTCCGTTCTTTTCCGGAAGTAAGCTCATTTCGCTTGACTTATCCCGGACGAGCTCCCAAAATGTTGTTACATCCGCGGCTCAAGCACTCACTCGCGACACTCGTGCACTCAAGAAAGGAGACGCTCCTTCGAAAGTTTAGCTTTTATTTTTCAGAAATTACAAAAGCCCATGTGTGGCAGCTTGAAAGCATAACTCAAAGTCGAGAAACAATCAATAATCCATTGACAAGGAACGATCTTTAAGTGTCGCGCCTTTTGTCAATCGATAACAGCTGGCGGCAATAACAGGAGGGCGCGAAATAGTGGATCCGCGTCAAGGTCGTTACAGTATGTTTAATTGTATTTTAATCAATTTATATAAATAAATAGGTTTGCACTTTATTTATTGAGTTATTTGTTATCGTTCTTGAAATTTGTGACTCTTATTTTGTATTATATCCCATTCTTTATTCTTCTCTTATTTTTACTTTCACCTTTTTGTTAATACTAAAGATAAACTTAAATTTTCCCTAATGAACATTATAATTGTTTTTCATAACATGTTTTTTTAAGAATTCTACGTAAATTATTAAGTAATAGAAATTTTAATATACATTTATTTGGAGTAACGTGTTAATTTAGAAAGGGGTATTCCATCCAGTGTTTCCACCAAAGTGGTCTAAAATTTTGCTTCTCAGCCTCCAAATTTTCCCACACTCTACCTTGAATTTTATTGTGTTTAGAGTAGCACCTAATTAAATTTTTTGTTTTGATAGAGAACTTCATGAATCTTATATTTAAATCATTTATTTTATTTCTTTATAATTAGTTTTAATGTCATCGTCCTCAGAATAAACAAGTGCTGTTTTAATCCAGAAAAACAAAAAATATTAGATATAAAGTGTTCAATTAAATGTATAAAAAATGTATTTTTAATAATAAAAAGAACAAATAATAATAAATAGTAATAAATATATCTTAAAAATAAAAATCAATTAATTTTTTATGTTTAATCGTAAAAATAAAACATAAAAGTAATCACATTTTAACATAACATAATCTGTACATATAATAATCATTACAAAGTAAAGAAATAACAGATTTTTGGTAAAATTGATTACAAAAAGTAAATCTTACATATAAGTAAGTAGTTATCAGTCTATATACCATCAATACTGAAAATCTGCAATATAATAATATGAACTATAGATTTTCAGTATTTTCAGTATATTGTTAAAAATTGAAAGGATTTAGATAATTATTTTAAATTAATACATTTAAGCAATTTACATAATTTGTGCTATTATTTGCCGAAAAGGAATAAGATTCTATAATGAGATATAATTCTATAAGGATATAAATCGATTCTTTTATTAATTTAAGTAGTTAAAATTAAGGTATTTTAAAATTGCATGGAATTAATTTATAATTAGAATTTTGATTTCTTGAGAATTTTTGAAGAGGAATGTTGAACGTTTTCAAATTAAAGTAATTTCCGGAATAATGAAAAGAAGGTCTTTATTAAATTGTAGACATTGCTCCGATTTGAAATCTAATGTGTTAAATTGCCTAATACATAGCCCACATTTATAGAACATGGATCTTTTTATTGTTTGAAAACTATCGGCATGCCATTGTTAGCTACAACTGTTGAAATCGTTGCCACATTTTTGTCAGCAAAAGGGTAAGTGTTGAAACTGTCGTCACGTTATTATCAGTGACGGATTTATTTCTCAACATCAAAAATTCAAAGCTTAATTACTCAGATCAAAGATTAATTCAACTAATAATAAGTTAATTTGTTCAAATTCAACTTTACTCGAGTTAATTCAAAATACAGATGTAAATTTAATGGCTGCTTGATTTGGTGATTTTAAGACTGAGATTCTAAGTTTGTCAAGGATTAAGACTTGGATTCAAAGATTAAAGACTAAGACTGATCTTAATTGTTTGTCTCTTATACAATATTCTGAAGTGATAAGAACCTCTGCGCGAATTTCTTACCAATGTTACTTAGGAGTGTTATTTCATAAAAAAAAATCAGGAAATATTCCTACATATGAAATCGAATCTATGATCAATATTATCATATTTCAAGCTCTGTTACAGCCATTATCACTGAGCAAACTATCTTATATTAACTAGCTTATTCTTAATTTCTCGATTCACCACTGCTATTAAATTACTACTTATAGAACAAAATCTTTTTTTAAAAAAAATGTTTGAGTAATAGTTTATCATTCAAAAATATTCTCTTGTGACAATATGTTGGGACACGGCCATAAATCTATGTTTTTATTTCTATGGCTATATTCATAAGTGATTCTTGTATTTAAGATCACTTTAATTACTGTCTAAGGTATTATAACAAATCAATCACAAAGACATATTAACATATTAAATTGGCTTTAAAATAAAATCAGGTTATAAATATGAGTCTATATCGACAGCTATAGACTATTGATATTAATAACACAAAATTGTCAAATTAATTTAAAATTTGCCCTTTCCGTTAAAAATAGACGGTTTTTATTATTTTTCCAATTTTTTAAAAATAATCCCTCACTTTATCCCTTTCCCAAGTAAAAACATTGATTCCGTATTACTTGTCTTTACATTACATTTCCATTAATAAATTAAATTTCATATAAAGAAGATTAAAAAAGAATAATTTAAAGTCTATCCAGAAAAAAGTTAAAGTTATAAATATTAAATCTATCGATTTATAACTTCAACTCTTTGGATATTTCTTATTGTGTTGTATTGTGTTAATTAAAATTCAACCAAATTTAAGTTTTTCTTGATTAACTAATTAACAAATAATGATATAAAATTTTATTTAAGAGAAATTTGGTTATAAAATTATCAACACTGGATTAAATTCTTCTATCACATAAAATTTATATATAAGAGCAGCAATTCAAAATCAAGAATTAGAAAAGTTTACTGTTAAATTGTGTGTTTACTAAAAGATACATAATATAATATTGAGACTTACCTTTTCGGAGTTTTCGAAGTCTAATTTGAACGCCCACAACTTCAGCCTTGCTGGCAATTCCGAGATGGAGGTCAAAGTCAGAAGGAACTGTTCGGCCGATCCTAAAGGAAGGTCAGGATTGGCGGCCTGCGCCTCTTGTATCCTGGACTTTTCTTCTTTAGTCGGTAGCATCGTCAAAAGTTTCTATTGGGAGGATTTCGGGACAAGGAGGGAAATGAACGAAAAGGAGAAGTCAATCCGAAATTAGAAAAATAAGAATAACTTCGAAAACTAGAATATATAAGTGCATTTCAACTGAACTTTAGGATTTATCGTCAACAGAAATTTGAATAATTTTGAAGGCTTTTTATCAACCGAAAAATTAAAATGGGATTCGTGCGGATAAAAGTTAAAAAATCAATTAAGAATATATGTTAAGTAGAAATTACACAATTAAAATAAACAAAAAGAGTGAGAAATAATAAAATGTAATGAAGTGACGAAATGATGTCAAATGATGTTTCAGTGACGTCTTATTGAAGTTGAGCGTTAAGACGTCATGATAAAAATTCTTACGATAAGGCTCAACGTAAGAATTTTTAAAAATAATTTCTATTTTATTAAAAAGAAAATTGAAACACCTCACATCTTTTTTTTTAAGTCTATATTACGTGCTAAGTAAACATTTCTTTTAATTTTTCAATTTCAAACAGCTTGAAAAATTTTATTGAAAAGTAAAAAGAAATCGAAGGTAAAAAAATGAAAAAGTATATTCTTACCTCGATACCCTCTCTATTCATAATGGTAGCATCCATTTTTAAAATCGCAGTTTTGATGGATCTCGGTGGCGGCAGTTTCGTCATACCGATGTTGATAGCATTCGATCTTTTATGATTTAGTACGATAATCTCCTTATTCTTGTTCATCTCCTGCTGCTTCTGTTTATAAACAAACGAAAAAATTTTCGATTATATCGAAACATTTGTGTGCAAGATGTTCTCCTCGACATTCTCTTCGTTATTACTCCGCTTGAAATTATTGAGGTACGATTAGTATTTCTTTACCGTGCAATAAATACTCTGCTATAAAAACACTCCAAAAAAGTATAAAACATCGAAACGTGTTACACAGATTCGTGAAAATATAATGATAGGATATACTGAAAATGCCACTAGAATGAGATAAAGGTATTCTTTTGATTGCAGTGGAGATTGTATATGGATGACATTGGACATTCTTCGTCGAAATTATTTGGCTGCAGATGACGGCTCACGAAGCTATTTCTAATAGATGAAAAACTATCACGCGATAAGATCATAAAACTATCTTTTATAAATCTGAACTCATTTATTACCAAAAATATATTCGCACAACGTTTAATGCAAATAAACTATACAAAGGTTTACGTAAAATAAATACAAATAGAAATAGAGAAAATGCTATAATATAGTAGCAATAACTTGAAATGATATACCAAATAAAAAAAATATGCCAAAAAGTAAAATGTCTTATAAATTTATCATTTTTATAATACAAAATAATTTTATAATATTGAGCAAAATAGACGTTAGATCAAACAAAGAACTTGTTATTTTGGTGTCAATTGCGTATATAACTTTTTGAAATCAGTTTAATAAAATCACATAAAAATTAGAAAGTACAGAATAAAACAATTTAACAACATAAACAACATAAAATCTTCAAATTACTTCAGTCATTGACAAAATATTTTATATGCTCCCTTAAACAATGCCTTACTAATAATTCCTAATAAATTACAATAAAAATATAATCAATTACAATAAAAAATATTCATAAAATAATAAATGCTAGAGAAATTTACGACAACGATTTACAAAATTTACGTGTAGCATTTATATGTAGCAGTCACTCTGAAGAAAAAAATACTTTCTGCAAATCTTCATTAATTAGTGTATTATTATCAGTATGAGATCGATTGCACTAGCACTCATGAGAAAATGTACTCAGAACGCATGCATTTATATTAACGATCAACAAGACCACGCCGAAAGTTAAGGAATTAAGACTCACCTCCTGTAAAATTCCAGCATGCCATTTCGTTCATTTTTTTTTCGTGCGAGCACCAACAACATTGCCAAGAATACAAGAAAAAAATTAGTCGTATTGCAGTAAACCACTATCACTATCACCACCCTTACTACTATCCGACCGTCGTCATAATCGTTATTCATGATCGTTATCATACTCGTTATCCTCACGCGATACGGTTAACCACGTTATTAAATTAGCCTACGTTATTGTATAGCGCTTATTTGATAATTACATACATACGTGGCCGAACACAAAGCTGAGTGAAAGATAATACTAATCAAAGTTTATTTAAATCTCTTATTTCTCATCTTTCTTTACGAGAATATACATATATAAAGAGTCGACATATAGATATACTCTTTAAAAAAACGTAATATGAACAAAAGTGATAATATAAAAACATGTATTCATAGATGGTAATAATTTTATACTGTTTTTGTGCTAAAAAAACATAACTATAACGTTATTAAACTTGTTTTTATTTGAAAAATATTGTAGACACGAAATCATATAAAGAATAAGATTCGTATATAAATTATGTGTAAAATGAGAATCGTAAAATGGTTTAATATCAAATATATCTCAACGTCACTTATTCCGCTTCTGTAAGAGAAGGTTTGCAACAATTAAATTGCGATCACCAATTTAATTTTGATGCACATTGCTATCTACTTTTCTACTATATCAAGCTATTATATGTTAAATTTTAATAGCATCTAAAAAAAACATGATTTTCGAAACCGGCAAAAAATCTTCATGAAAAAATCAGTAATCAAAAATAAACAGCGGAAAAACACACAATAAAGGCTTTTGAAATCAAATATAAGTTCAACAAAGTGTTTAATAGTATATAATAAATTCTAATTTGAGATTTTATTATAAAGACATTTACCTTCCGTTTTTACAAAATAATTAATTTTATTTCATCCCGGTAAATATAACAATTAATAGTCCTTATATTGTTTATGTTATATCATCAATTTTAAAACAATCGATCTCAAGCTTTCTGTACAATGACTACTATCCTTTATGGTGCACCTCCTGCACCAATTCTCCTAACTTTTTTTCCTATTAGTTCGGAACATGCGGCATTCATAATTCTGATTTATGACGTGATAGAACAAGTGCAAGGAACTGTGCACAACGTCATTATTTGCGTCGAAGGCGAGATTACCTTTTATACCTTGTGTTCCGTTTACACCCTTGTTTCGTCGTCGATGGATTTGCGATTTTCTTGGCACGCGGCCACTTTTTCGTTCTTTTTTATGAGCATAGGTCGACTGTAATTATCGGTGTGTTAAGCGGGTTCAAAGGGCGAGAAAGAGCCGGGTGTCGGAAACAACCGGAACGGAGAAATAATGCGGCAGCTTTCAGTAACGCTCGAAAAATACGCGCAACCCAGTCGCAATCTCTTTGCCGTGCAGTACCTCTTGCTGCGATTTAGTTGTGCACAGACGCGAAATACACAGGTGAGAGGAAACCAATATACTCGCGCCGTATAATTACTGCGGTAATTAACGATATTCTCTACTCGATTGTAATGCTGCGGCACAATGCCAGTGAGAATTTTTTGTATTTTGTATTGACGCCCATGTGTGAGTATCTACGTGTAAATTTTGTAAATTATACACATGGTGACATGTACTGTTAATTCTTCTATTACATACAGGTATCTTGAATTATCGGTTCTCTTTGGATATAAAATTGTTACAAATAATTAAATGCTTTGTAATTTTTTGGTAAAATCTAATACATTAAAAAAAATTAAATTAAAACCACAAACTTTAAAAATACATTGTTTAATAAAAGTTATTTATTTATTTAAAAAATTTTGTAAATTTAATTATAAAAGAATAAAAAACCTTGCAAAAATAGCGTACGTATTAATTTGAAATTATTTATATTTTTATTATAGTTCCAAAATTGTTTACATTCGTAAAATAATTATTTCAATTAATAGCCTTCTGTAATTTTTTATGGCCAAAAGATAAAAAATAAATCGTAATAAGCTACGAAAATCTCATCTTTTTATAAAATGACATAATTACGATTATTTTTACAACAGAAAGAAAATAGCAACATAAGCTGCCGTAATTAAAATGTATAGAGCATAATTTATAATATCATTAGTATTGCAAAGAAGATCAAGTTAGCGGTTCACGTTTTCGCGTGCAATTCAGGTACTATTGTTTTGATGTGTCTAACGTATTTGAGTAATGCAATAATAAGCTTGAAGCTTTTATCATTGATAATCTGATTAATGTAATTATGAAATCCATAGAGATTTTTCAAATAGAAAGAATAGTCGAATTAATATTATCTTTAAGAATCATGACTATTTAAAAACATATATTATTCAACTTTAAAAAAAAATGTCTAATGTTATTTGAACAAAACAAAAAAATATAAATTAAAATGAAAAATAAATTCATAAAAAGCTTAATACAGAAAGAAATCAAAAAAGTAATTCATTAATATTATTAAGTTTTATTAGTTAATCATAAATAAAAAAATCATTAAATTATCTGATGTCTAAAATCCAGAATTAATTAAATGAATTGATGATATTTATTTAATTCAGTACATATTTGTAAAAATCAATTAACTTACTGAAGTGTACAAAATTAACTATATTTTATCTCTCATAAGATAAAAATAAAATTATATTTAATAATGCGTTAATTAATATTAAGCAAGTTAATTAATGCTAATGTTGAGTATATAATACATAGTTCTATATATTAATATAATTGGAAAGTTGTAGATGTTTCTTTTTTACATTATTACCAAAAATTTTTTTCTTTTTATCACGTAATCATATTAATTTACGATTTTACAGTATTAATTATAAATAATATCACGTAATCATAAACGTTAATTTCTCTTTACTTTGAGTATTACTATTAAAATTATAAGCATTAAGCGTCAAGCAGACGCGACAGAAAGATATCATCCCCTTTAAACGTGTTACAGCCCCAACCTGCTAGATCAACAGCGGCATTTGTATATATAAGATTATTGGTAAATGCTTTGTGCATATTGAAATTTTAGTTTTGTGGAAAGGATCTTGTGACAATCTTGCATAAATCAAAATCGGATATTCGCTTTTCGTGCAAAAATAACGATTCAGAAAATGGCTAGTATAATTAATAAATCAATACGAAGCTAAGTGAAAAGTGAATAAAAAAAACTATAACAAATAATAATTTTCTAGTGTCTCATTAAACATCTCTCTCTCTCTCATTATGTTTCTTCAAATTAGTCTACCTAGTCGAAACTACTATTATTATCTGGATAAGTAAAGCTCGATTAAAGAAAACATAGGAAAAAATAAGTAAATAACGTGAATAACGAAATATGGTTTCCATTTTCATCTCGTTAAAAATTTCGAAAAATATCGTACGAAACTACAATGTACACTGCCAAAGGCAACCGAGGGTAGATCTCGTTTAAACGAGCATCGCTCTTTATGTCGTCCGCTCGGAACGGTGAAACTCGCGGTTCGTTGCACTCGTATAACGAAAACGACACGATCTGCGTAAAAGAAGTCGTACGTGGAAACCACTTACCTTGGTGATGAGATCCTTAGCGCGACTCTCGAAAAGATGCTCGAGCTTCTGTGTGTCAACAGCCACGGGCGTCAGTTCGTCCCAGATCATCTTATGTTTGTCGAGTCGTGCAAGAATGTTGGGATCGTCTCGTACTTCCTTCCAGAACAGCTTCACTGTCTTCTTGCTTTTCTTCGCGAGCAACGATGGCGGACTCTTCGGCGTGTTGCTAGTCTCATTAGCTAATGGCAGCGGCCTCATCATCTTCAAACTGACACCGAATGGCAGCGGCGGACCCTGAGGAAGCGGTGGCGGCAATCTCGCTCCCAATGGCGGTGGCGGAGGTGCCGAAGCATCTCCATTTGGTGGTGCCATCGGTGGTGGCGGAGGTGGTACTCCATTCGTCACGTTAGCAGATCCCAACACGTCGATCTCGTCCTCGGAATTCAGATCGGTGAAGTCTAAGTCGCAAAGCGCCAGTGGTCTCTTCAATTTCTTTACCAACTCCTCCCAATGCAGTTCGTTCTCAGATTTCTTCGTTTCCTGCAGCTTGGGCAAATTATCGCCGGTTGGCGACTTCAGTACGTCCGCCTTTGATTTCGACTTCGCTAGACCCTCCTTTGCCTTTGAGATCAGTCCGCTCATATCTCCTATCCTAAAGATAAAAATACATACAAATTGCTAAAATTATATATTATGTAATAAATGCTAACAGTAATATGTTTTACAACGTAGAAAGCGAAAGATACATTTAAACGGGTTATTAAAATATAACGAATAACATTGATGATATATTTACCGATTTAATTGTCATATTGTTAAGTTAATGAATTACTTTAATCATGTTAATTAATTGTTATAAACAAGAATTAAAGCCAATATAATTACCGTGGTTTTAAATTTTAATGTTACACACGGAAATAATCTCTATATTTAATTGCAAGACAATTCTGACAATATAAACTTTTGTGCATTTATAACATCGAAAATGGAAATTATTGAAATTAACTGTATGTGTAACGTGTGTATTATTATATAATTTCATTTTCGAAAACACATTTCAATCAATTTTGTCGCTGATAATTTAATATCTCATTATCAAAGTAGTATGCACTTTGTAATAATATTATTTGTCAATGATTCATTTTAATTTAATTTTAAGATATTTTTAAAGATTGTCTTATAACAAAACTTAAAAAAGATAAGATTCTTTATCGATTTAAAAGTTTTGTATCCGACGAAGAAGTAACTTTTATATGAAACACTCTCTTACAATATCCTGTGTAAAATTAACTTGGTAGAATTTCCGACTAAGGTACAAAGTTCATGTACGACTTTTCCAGCTTTCAAGTATCATTGTGTTGTCAATATTTCGTGCTATTCTATGCTGTTTTCCACTTCTACCTATCATAAAAGTTAAACTAATTTTCGTGTTCAAATGCATTATACTTCACGTTTAATAAAAAAACTTTTTTAATTCATTACAAGCAATTAAATTAGTAACTGAGTATCTGTTAACTAGTGTTTTAATAAAATCGAAGAAAGAACTAAGTTACATATATCACATATATCATTAAAAATGGTTTACATATTAACAGAAAAATATTTGTTTATTACGTTAAACTTTTACTAATCTCTATGTTATTCTCTTATTAATCATTTTCTTAAGCTTAATTAATTTTAACTTTTCTTTTATGCTTTCTTGTAATAAAGGATCATATAATAAAGAGTTTGTAGTTTAAAGTTTTATAAATACGGACTAGAATGCGAGATGCAAAAGATAAATCAATCGAGAGGTATGCATTTGAAATAAAGGCTGCGCGCCTTTCCCGAAATTACCTGGAAACTTTCTCATCTACAGGGCTGCTAGGTATAAGATTCTGTGCTGCCAACTTCTGAGTGAGATCCTTGACGGTTCCCTCCCTCTTAAGCTGTAGAACCACTCGACGATCCTCGTCTTCGTCGGTGTGATTACTCTCGTTGTACTCGACACCTTCGTTGGGACTTTTGCCGTACCATGGCTTCTTTTCCTCCGAGTCGAGTTTGTTCGCGGCATTCATCAAGGGCGTCAAGTCTTTTCTGCTGTTCGTTCTGGACAACTTGTTCGAAGGAGAATCAGCGTTCCTCTCATAAGAGGTACCGTTCGTATATCGCAGACTGTTTGTTGCAAACTGACCTTTAATAACAGAAGGTTAAAAGTATTTATTGTAAGTATTGTAAGATTAAAGGTATTTATTGTAACGATAGAATATCCTCTCGATGCACGTTGTTACAAAAAGAAATGGCAATAGTACGAAATCAAATGATATGTTTTATTAAATCCGCCCATTTTGAAAAAATCTCGTTTAAAAGCAAATATTTTTTATAAAAAACTGCATGCACATTCTAATACATATTTTTAATCCTTTTATTTATGAATAATTTTATTTATTAATAAAAAATGAAATTTGTTGGAAATATTAGAGGACCAGGATAGACAGACACGAATTTAAGAATGAATATCTTTTAATGCACACACGAGACAGACTCGATACAAGAGTCTGTCTCGTGTGGTTTTTATATCAGAAAGGCGTTAACAATATACATATAAGAAGGGAAACAAGACAGATAACGCCATCAGTCTGTAACTTGAAAGATAGTGAGAAGGAAAATTTAAGAGGGCGTTCTTCAACAGAGTTCAAATAGCGTGTACGGATTGCAAATACCAACAAAATTAAATAAAAGACAAATTCTCTTCTGTGAGAATGTAAATCATATGTAATTACTGATAATTGGAGACTTAATTGAGAATAAAATAAATTATCTTTGAGAATGATAAAAAATATTCACGTAGAACATTAATACTCGAAATAATTTATAAGTACTCACTTTCCTGATCATCGGTGTGACCAAGCGAAGCTCTCAAGTTTGCAGTAGCCTCTTGTTGCTCTCTAATGAAGCTCCTCTGTCTTTCTGCGCGTTCTCTTCGCCGTCTCAGGGCAGGTGTAACACCAACATCTACTGAAACACGTAGAACAATGTTTTCTCCGTTAAAGCGAATCATTTGTGTGCACTTCTACGTTTTACATGAAGGTTAAATTTATTGCAAATTAAATATTTCTCAAAATTTTCTCGCAAATTTAAAAAAATATACAAGTTAAATTTTATTTTCATCTTGTATAAAAATCGCAAGAAAATCTTTTTGATGACATAAATACATTGATCAAACTCAAAAATAACATCAACATATAGTAACGTATTTTATAACTCGCAAAGTATTCAATCTATATCTATGTGAAATCTATAATACAATGTAAGACTTTAAAGATTTGATAGAACGTTTATGCTGATCATGTATTGCTTCTCCAATATGCAAGGAAACTGAAAATCTTACGATTTCAGTAAGTGATTTGTCGACACAAAGATTTTATCTGTAATAGTTCATCAATGCAATCAAATCAATTTAGGATGTGTTTGTTTTCAAAATACAAATCTCAGATCAAAAGAGAAACTAAATGATTACCTTTATTCTCTTTGTAACTGCCGTTGAGTTGAACTTCACCCAGATGACTCTGCGAACTTTGAGAACTACTTGATTCGTCGTCATCATCTGGCAATTTCGAGTTTAAGGTATTGTTCAGCGTGCTCACACCTAGAGAATGATTCAGCCGTGGACTCAGCCGTGCATTCAAAGACATCGATAGGGGTGAGTTACCCGTCGAATGCCTTCGAGACTTTCGCCGTTCGTGAGAATCCACTAGAGACTTCCGGTTTCGTAAAGTTTTCCTACGCAATCAATCAGGAATATCGGATTAAAAATGTTTTAATCGAATTAGAAAATAGAATAAAGTGTTTTTCGAAATAAATGCATAAGATCTTTTCTCTTTCTTCTAAATTAGATATTTTTAAAATTTCAAAAAATTATTTACGTTAATTAATTTAAATATAGATAGAAAAAAAGTTTTAATAAATCATGTTACGTTCAACGACAAACTGTGACACTTACCTTATATTGTCATCCAATTGGCGTATAGGTGAACCTCTGTCGCCATCTTCATGATGCAGCACTGCCTCGTAGATTTGAAACTGTCTAAGCAGATCGAGATCTGTGCCCTGTTTCGACATGTACCTCTGGACGACGCCTTCCATACCCTGTTCCTCGAGGCAGTCCACTTGATCGTAGTATGTGTCTTGATCGGGGATACCGTTCAAACACTTGTTGATCAAAGTTGTTGCGTATATAAGCAACTCCGTGTCGGCGGCATCATAATCCTTCAGGAGTTTCATCACGTTAATCCACGGTACCACGCCCCTGGCCTGATCGACCGCCCTTACAGCTCTGACCAACAGTAGACTGTTTGTTTCCACGTATTCCACAAACACGAGCAGTAGTTTCAACGCCGTCTTCACCACCAGCCGAAAACGACTAGCAATTAACGTATACAACCATTCCACCGTCTGACCATGTTCCATCACCCCGTTCATACCGTCGACGTACAGCATCACCTGGCCGAGTGCTGCATGAATGCAAACGAGTTGCGAGATTAAACACGGAGAGCGAAATTGTTCCAGACAATCGTGTAGAGAGAGAGAGAGAGAGAGAGAGAGAGAGAGAGAGACGAGCCTTTAGCCGTAAATACACCTCTCCGGTGGATTTTATGATCGCTCACACAACATAAAGGCTCAAAAGATTCCCGAGGCATTAAAAAAAAAGAGAAGCAAAAAGTTAAACATTTCTTAAAATATGATTTAAACATCCACACTTTAGGTTGGCTAAGGTAGACCTCTATTTATACAGACGAAAGACAGCTTCTCTTTACGTCGCGACGTCGCAAAATATGATTATTTTGCAATATCGTTTTCAATTGCATTAAATGCTTTTCACATTAATTGACGTTTTTTTGCCTAGGTATTTGAATTTTCCTGTGTGTGATGATATATACAATCATTAATCTTTCCTCTTAATTCGTACCGTGGCATCTCGCTATTTTTACCGGAACGCGAAAATATAAACGGAAACGTCGGAACGACGACCCCTGCCCCGATGTAGATGCGCTACGAGAAATAAAAGTATAACCGCGCGTCGTTGCAACCGATGCGAAACCCATCAATCTCGGCTCGATCCAAAACGATGTTACCTATTTTTTTACACCGTGCCGCTTCGTTGTTTACGAAACTGATTTCCGGCTCGTCCTCGGGCCGAAAACGCAAGCGGGCATGGCTGAAATTTAACGGGTAAATTCCACCAATCGCGGTTGTAGGTTTACTCAGATTTTATACTATATAATATTACGGCAAAAAATGTGCTTGCGCTCACACGTTATCGCTTAAAACACGCATTATTCTGACGAAATCTCCACTCGCTTTGCTCTAAATAAATTACGGCGCGCTTGGCGTGTAAAATGTGCGAAAAATATGGAAGGAAGCTGCTGCAAGCATTCATGGACCGCAGGTAAAAACCGCTTCAACCGAGATTAATTAAAAACAATGAGAAAAAAGTCGAAATCTCTCTTCTTTGTCGAACAGTTGCGCGTGAGCTATACGTACAGCAAGAAAATAAAATGCAGCAAACAAAAATCCAGGTCACTTACGTGCACGAATCAAATAATTGATACGTTATACTAATGAAATCGTAAAGCCAATTAGTGAGCATCTGTCAAATCAAATATATAAAATAATCACTGTCGCGACAAATTATCCCGAATCCAATTTGCCTAAATTAAACTTATTTACGAGAATACTAACAATGTTTAATTTCCAGAATCGTGTCACACAAAAAAAATGTCCAAAATAATATTGATAGAAAATCAGCACACATTTTTTTAACTCCTATTTGCGTAACACTGTAATCAATATTTAACTTATGCAAATTTGGTGCTGCACGGTGCAATCGAATAAATGAGGCTTTTACCTCGATGAAAATGAGACTGTTTACGCGTATATTGATTCTCCAATAGAATATCATCAAAATTCTATTCGCACGATCGTGTGCTCCGTATCTGCGACGCATGCCGGCAATGACAATTATCATTAAGCTATTTAAGCACGTTCCACTGATAAACGTTAATCTAGCCGTTATCATTACGCAAACCATAAGTTATGATGCGCATCTAATTAGAAGCATAGATATATGAATGGCATCGCGCGTAATCAGAGTTAATCGGATATTATTGTGTTGCAGGAGGGCATTGTAATCTTTAAATGGACTGTAAAATGTAATATACAGTTACATATATCGTACGACTATACCAATATACATGATAACGAACTGGAATATCTATTGGTAAAACTATATAACTCTTTATATTTAAAAACACGAAAGTAAAACGGCAAATGCAAGTCAAGCGCGGTTAACGGTGCGCAGTAAGTAACAACAAAAGGTTATATGTTACATCAACTTTAATAATAACGAACGTTTCGGCTCATCCTTCGAGCCATTTTCAGCATGGGTACAAAGTAATTAAGGGATGAAGCCGCTGATGTTGAGGCGAGGCGCTTCCTCAGGAAATTGTTGTAAATATAATCGAGTTGTTAGGCCCGATAATAATAAACATGGCTCAACTGTGAAGGAAAAATATAACCAACCATGATTTCGACGAGAAAAAAAAATTATAGAACTGTATAACTCACCTCAACATCAGCAATAGTCAATATTATACAAAANAGGAAATTGTTGTAAATATAATCGAGTTGTTAGGCCCGATAATAATAAACATGGCTCAACTGTGAAGGAAAAATATAACCAACCATGATTTCGACGAGAAAAAAAAATTATAGAACTGTATAACTCACCTCAACATCAGCAATAGTCAATATTATACAAAAGATTCTGGCGCAAAAGA